>NW_019379933.1:1628991-1663626 GCF_000648655.2 Copidosoma floridanum
TTATGATTATTCGTTCAAGTTTCCCCTCATAATTAGCTCCAAACTAAAATATTAAGAATCAATAATTCATTTTAATAAAAAACACACATGCTTGCACAGTGTAGGACGTATCTAAATAAATTTCAGCGAGAGTGCTGTTCAGTTTATTACGCAGCACAAGATGAGATGGATACGGATTTATCTCATAGTTTGTACGACGTTTTTAAGCTACGAAATAAAAAATTGATGTATGCATGGATTATGTCAAGGTTTCTTCGATGCTTCTCGGCAGTTTACACAAAAAAAAGTGGCTATTGTGTCTCTTATGACACCAGCAATCAGTAATTTAATTGTTTCGCTCCTGAACAATTTTTTCTACCTTACCTATGGATGTGCGCTGAAACAACGATTATCAGTTGAAAAAAGTGCACAGACTTCGCTGGTTTGAGTGTGATTGTTTTATTATAAAACTATAGCAGCACTTATACTCTGTAGCAAAAAATACACACCGAATTAATGTTCATGAAGATAATACAGCCGCGTATTTGGAATCTACCATAGAGCGTACTGTGATAAACATTCAGCAGTATATGATGCCATCGCGTCACATTCTCAGTATGTCAAAAATGACCGTGTGTAGGTAGAAAAAAGTAAGAATAAAATTCAAGATAAGAAATATTAATGTACATCTTGCAGCGCAGTACAACAAAATTATTGCCTTCTTGTAAGCTAAAGAAAATTAGCTTGTAGCTTTAGTTACCCTGTGACGATTAAGCAGTCAACATCAAAAAAACATAGGTTTGTACTCCAGCAAACCAAAATATGAGAGTCTTAGTAAGAAAGTCTCCCCACGCATTTTTTCGTGACCGCCCACCACCCGCCACACTACTTTTGGGGAACCTGACAGTGATCATACCGTCATTCTCGGACCTTGATGTGTATACCGACGTGTACAACTGTCTTATCGATATGATTTATTTTATCGTCAAAAAGACATTAAAAGTCATAATTGATTTGAAGAGGGTCGTTGCGTGAAGCATCATTATTATTATTTTTATTCAATTATAAAGTTAACTGTTATATCATATAGTCAACAGTGTGGGGCATTCCAAGCCAATAAGAACATGTTTTTTTTTCTTACAATAAATCTTTTTTTCATCTATTTGTCCACACCGCCCAGGAGGCAAACAGATACTTTATAAATACGAATAATTATTAAACATTCCATTTATATAACTAAGTATGACTAGGAACCAATTTATGTCCATTGTATTTCAATTTATTTGTAAGTATAAAGTTATAAACTATGTGTAAAATTTTTTTGTCTATGTATTATATTATTTTGTATATGAGTTAATAAAACCAATACATATATAAATTTAAAGTTCATGAGGAGGCAAGCCATCACGAATATTGTTGAATATTTCTATAGGACACTTTATATAAATATTATCATTTGATTTATCAACACCTTTGTGAGTTGCAGTATCGATGCTATCATAAGTTTTCAATTCTCCATTGAGATTACTTGAAATCTTATTGTTTAAAAAAAAGTATATTCATTGTGTAAAGTGAGTATTATGTTATTATTAAAATAGTTGCTGTAATTACCAAATGTTTTGGTACAGACAACATCTGTTATCCAGAATTTAGGAATGTTAAATGTTTTTATGTCCCTTTGTCCCATTCTTATCAATAATTTTAAAAATTCTTTATCACTAGAAGGAACATTATTTAGTCATCTTAAAATTTTAAAGTATTTTTATAGAAATAATGATTTAATAGTTTCTACTATAGATGAATTCTTACAAGATCAAAAGATGATGTTAGCGCTGTTATAGAAGTAGCTAACAATCAAAATTTTGAAAAGTATAAGTTTCCATTGACTCAGATTACGTAGCTTGTGTCTTACATAACTGCATCAGACAGATGAAAATTTCGTTTGCTTTATGTTATTGCAAAAAACAAGCCTATTTTTATGAGTTTTCACAGTTGTGAGTTGTATGAGTATTCTCTTTTGATGTGTAGACTGTCATAACTTATTATCAGTTGGAAAAACCTTGTTTTGCTATTTTAGGCTTTCAGAAAAAGCAAAAAAAAATGAGCCTGCTCTTTATGCCAGTCTCTTTGGTCATTGTAATGTCAGGACTGCAAGGCTTTTCATGAACTCACACTTATATCCTTATGGAAATCCTAATCTTGATTTTAATAAAAATCAGTGTTCAATATTATACTATATGTATAAGAATTTTCAAGCAGCCTATGACGCGAAAAAACCAGAACCTTTTTTGAATAAAAAAGATTTTGTCACACACATGCCTCTTATTGTAATCGACTGCACTAAGCAAAATAAAACTCAGAAAAGCGTGCCAGTAAACGTATGCTTGGAGTTTAAAGCAGAAATTTTTCCAGAAAATGGATCTTTTTTCTGCATTATTCTACATAATTGCATCACATTGTACAATGCTATCAGCGATGACCTGCGGAAACTTGTTGAAGCACGTATATGTAATTTGAAAAAAAAATTGCTTGCAGTGAAGTCAGTACTTATTATGATGAAGTAAATGGTTAACATGCAGGGCTTTAAAAAGCCTGGCAACGATTGCGTGCTAATCAGTTGGCAAATTTTCCACTTCNTTTTTTGATCTTGATTTAAGTTTGTGTATATTATAACAAACATTTTTTTACTGAAAGATATTTCCTCAATATTGCAATTATTTATATAGTTACTAATGGTTGGTATCGGTAAACTAAAAGACTCACATGATATACCTTCCGATACTAAAATTTGATTAATATGTAAAAGAGCACAATTATCATTATCATTATCGAAGTCTTCTGTAAAATATTTTACATGCTCATTCCATATTTTATCTCCTTGACTGTTTTCTGACTTCGAAAACCAAGCAAAAAATTGTCTTAACCATTGCAATTGCAGTATCCCTGAAATTTTTATATGTTACTCCATTATGTTTTTAACGTCTTTAAATGATGTAGCCCCATGTAATTTATTTAAAATAAGTTCAAAAAAAAGCGCTCATGATCTTTTGGAGATACTAGTTTAATCTACCTATGGCAATATTTTTCATCATAATTTTCCTTTTTTTCCAAATTTTAAGTTTATTATCAAAAATATAATGTTCTGAAATTATGACATATTTTAGTGATTTTGCAAAATCATCTATTTTATTTAATTCAAACTAAGCTGCAAGGGGTGTTTGATAATCTTTTATTACGCTTTTGATATTATTTTCTTAAAATATGAGTTTTTTTTTATTTTTAAGATAAACAGCTAGATTTACAACTGTATAACTTCTACTACAAATTGGATATTTTCAAAGTCTCCAAGCTGCTTTCATTGGACTCAAATATCTAGCATCTACGTAACTACTAATTTTATCTAATATTTTTTCATTTAATTCGTTTGATTTTCCTATTTTATTGTATGCTCTGTTACTACCTTTATGGATGTAGGGTATCTGTCCCAATTATGGACCCTGTCCCTATTGTGGACCCATTATCACATTATTAATGATAAGTTAAACGAGTGTTTCAATAGCACAATGAATTATTTTTTAAGTTGTTATTTTCTCTCTAATTCACCATAATAATGACAAATAATAGCATTTAAGTAATGTTATATCATTAAAATAATATATTAAAAAGTTACACAACGCTTTTGACTATTTTCTTCATCATGCCTTGTTAAAAACCATAAGATACTCATATTTTTGAAATGCTGTATAAAAAATTAGGAGTATTATTTAAATTAAAAAAATTGTTTAATATATTAATAAGAGTTTCAGAATAATAATAAAAACAAATTATACTCCTAAAAAGTATATTTATATACATTATTAGAGGATACACAATACAGCCATGATTATCGGCTCTGTCTCTGTTATGGACCCTTTGTTCCGCCAGTATTTAGTGCACACATAACCTTCAACTTCATAACTTCGAGCTGTTGTTTTCATTCTAAAAGTAAAGAAAGAACTACAAAAAATGCCTCTTAAAAAACGCACCAAGAAGACTAAACAACCATAACAAAGTCATAAAAAATATAAGATTATTATATATACTAACTCTGCCATCACCAAAACTAAACCAAGTAGTGATGAAGAGAGGAGCTGAGAGTTTTAAGTCATTGGTGTGGTAGTAGTAGTAAGGGAAAACTTATGATACAAGATAAAAGTCCAAAGAAACTTGATACTTATGTGAAGAGAAAAAACTATGTGATTTTATCTCTGGTAAAAGAAGTCTTCTCTTCGACGTCAGGTACACTTTTGACTAATATAACTATTTATAAAGTTAAAACCTCTTACTCTATGCTTTATTGCCTACTTTAGACGTAAAGCAGTGTAGTGCATTGTATCTAGATATGCACAGGCAAGTTTATAAGCTATAGAGCTACCTTATTCATGCTGGGGCAACTTTGAATTCGTATACCTAGTAACGCTCCACATTGTCTGTTTGAAATTTCTATTTGCAGCAAATGAATAAGTGCCATATCATCTGGCTTTTTATTATTTTGCAGCAAACAATGTAAACTGTAACTTACTTAAAAGCAGTCAAATGTATTCTCACGTACCATCACTCCAAATGTAAAGGGTATCACACTAGTGCAGATAGTTATGTCGTCTCTGTTCGTATTCACCACCATTTTAGTATAATATCACACAGCACTACTTATACCACCAAAAAAAGGCTGTTATCGTAAATTGTATTAGGTATGAGAAGGAACACTCCCTCGCAGCTTTTGATCTTACACCTGACTAATTATCGTAAACCGTTTTCCGTTGCAAACTCGGGCGTTTGGGTGAAGTATAAACAGAGCCATATGTCGATCAAGCTTTTGAAACTAGTATTAAGTCTATTATGTGTGAGAAATGCAATAATGTCCTAGAAACTGATTTAGTCTACCAGATTGTAGTTCGTCTCAGCTCATTAGCAATGTAATTTGAAAGAAAAAGTAGAAAAAAGCATATTATAATGTATCCAGGCTGAAAATAACTTTCAACAGCATCTGCTGACTGCAAATCTTTTTTCAAACGAAAGTAGATTTTATAATCGATGAACGTACTTCAGAATAAATTTGCTTCACCAAGAAAATATAGTGATTTTATTGCAGTGCAATGTTATTAGGCCTAATTTTTTTATCTTTCATATAGATGAGACAAGTTACAAAATCAAATGAAAAAATAAATAAACTTTGCACATGACAAATGCTCAAGACTTAAATGATACGAGGGTAATATTTTTATGAGGAATTAAAGCAATCACTTGCTTGACAATACAAAGTATCTGTGGAGAATTAGGTTGTTAGCACCGTGCCGACGTAATAAAATTCACCTCTTAAATATTAAGTCAAGAGGTACTGAATTATTTTCAAATTATCAGACACTTTCTGTTTTTCACCAAGCTTGAAGAAGAATTTATGTTCAATGGTACGTGCAATTCCTCGACAGAAACATATTCAGAAGAAAACCATCTTTTGCGTCTTTCACAAAAAAGCTTCTGCTCAAACAGTAGCTTACCAGCTGTTTGGCAGATAACGTAAAAAAACGCTTTTAATTGATAGTGGAGACTTTTATAACATGCTCTAGGATCTGTATTGTATACTATACGTAAAAATACTTTTCTCGTAAATTCTAGTCAATGTAAATAACAATCCAATTAGTGCTATGTTCTTTTTTCCAATGCATCTCTATTAACTTTAATAGCTTTAGAGAGGATCAGAATTTTAAGATCTAGTAGTTGCAGCAACAGTTTCGGTTATGATAACAATAGGGGTCAATGACCCAATTACTGCGCACTGAAATTTTTGATTGTACTAAATTTCTCATTTCTCAATGTTTTTCGATGTAAATTAAACCAGTTTTACTTAATCTTTATCTGCAGCATCTTGTGCGATTTCAACGACAAACATTTTTCTGTTAAGTAGCTTTTTTTTTTAAATAATTGTTTTAGTGCTGATATCACTTGCTGGTATTACTGCGCACGGTTATAAAATTAGCACCAGTCGCTGCTCCCCCAATTTCTGCGCGGATATCTCCCATAAGGTTTTCATGCTGAAGCCCTAGACCCAATTGCTGCGCACCAATGACTACGCACGACTACAAAGTTTTGTAGGTCAGATTCGTTTAGAGTCACTCAGTTAAACAATTATAAATGTCATGATGTAAAGTATGATTCTTGATTGAACGTTATTAATGTCCGTACGTGTTACAATATCCAAGCACCTAAATTTTTCAGCCTGTTTTTCTTGTTTTCAGTTACCGTCCAGTGCGCAGTAGTTGGTGCCTGCGCAGTAATTGGGTCATTTACCCCTAGCTTTCAAGTTGCTCAAATCCCTTGGTAGTTGTTCTGATGTATATTATACACCATGTAAGCCAGCGACAAGGCCTCGTAGAGATCTTCAGAGTTATGATCATGGCCACTAGTTTGACCAAGGATTAACTTCATTATAACTAACATTTACTGGTGATGCGGCAACTATCTAATTTTGAAATCTAAAGAGATAAACAGAAATGAGCGGAAAAAGTCTAATAAGAAATTGGGAGATAAAAAATGTGAAGTATATTAAAAATTAATTTTTCAAAAGATAGTTATCGATATGTCACATAAAACGACTATTGGCAAATTTACCAGGGGTTCTATCCATATAAGCTATTTATCGTATAATCGCATTAATGTATAGAAAATTCATAGAATGCGCATGCTCATAACCATTTTGGGGTAAAACTTTCGATAAATTAATACGACTTTGCGATATATCGCTTATATGAATAGAATCCCAGCAACGTGAAGTATCAAAAACTTCCTACTACGGATAATAATTAACAGAAAGCTCTTAATTAATAAATTATGGTTACCTGAACGTTAAGATTTAAAAAAATATATATAATGGATTACATAGTTAATATGTAAGGCTGCAAACAGCCTGTTGACGATTTTATTCTCGAAGAATGAGCTATACCGTCACTCCTTTCTAATAGTGAACCTAAAGTGTTATTTTTTGAATAGCCGTTTTCCGAGGCAATTACTTTTAGATAAATACAGAAGAGAAAAGTTTTTGGCTCATTGAGGAAGCCATGGTTAGAGAGACTGAAATTCAAGGTTTGTGATACTATAGGTTTTGGCCATCCTATGACTGAAAACATGAAATTGGCCACTGATAGCCCATACCATAGTACGGCTTACGAGGCCAACTGAGCCCGTCATAGTGTTAGACTGTACAAAAAGTTTGTCCTAGATTTTCCTGAGTCTATGAAATGGTTGTAAACATTTTACTTTTATGTACATTTATTTCTTTTTATACGCCGTGTAGCAATTAATGGAAAAACAATTTTCCTGATTTTTTAAGTACATTTGTTTTGCAAAGGTATGATCCAATGACTGTATTTCTCAGAAAAGAGCGTTTAGTTGAGACTCTTATCAACCGTGCTACTAAATTAACCTAATAATAAACGTTAAACATTTTTTTAGGCCACCACATTGGTATGAGCAGTATTAAGCCATGTTTAAATTATTTTTAAGTTGTCTTTAAAGACATTTTTTAATCACCTTGTAGTTATCTTAGTCGTCGTTTAGTTATCTTTAAGTCATTAAAATAGGCCAATTTCAGATAGTACCAAATTTATTTTTAAGTTATCTACAAGACATTTTGTGTTTGACAAACATATCTGTAAAAGTATAAGTACACACCAATTCTTTGATAGCACAGTCGGTAGCGTACCTATCTATCGCCCTGGAGACCGGGGTTAGAATTCAATCAAAGACAAGCAAATTTTTATTTTGAAATTTATTTTCATATTTATTACAATAGGCTGAAACAAATTTTTGAACTATGCTCTAACTTTAACCGGATTGAAGTAAGAAATTTATTCTAGAATAAATTTTAAAACACGCGCTTATTCAAATGGTTCAGATTAAAATAGGGGTGCAACGTGACTTTTTGAAGTGTCCCTGCTAGGTTGATGTCGTACCTACAAGGTGAGGAGGGGGTGGCCCAGTTCCCATGTAGGGGTGATAGCCTTGAACTATAAGGACTACAGCTAAAAAGCAAAGTGGAAATAAAAACTGGGCATATAACAGAGAGGAAGTAAGTAGGAGAGAAAGAGCTTAGTTAGTCATTTGCTAGACACTGCACGTTTGCTAGACGTATCCATTTACGACTTTGAGAACTCACGAAGCCATTTAAGCTCTATTATCCCAGCTTTTTGTTAAGAAGTGGGAGAATGGAGTAAGAGATAAGGATAAAGAGTGGGGGTAAGGAGTGAGAGAAGTGGAGTGTATGTAAGTGAAAGTAAATGAACTATACGCTCTAGAAGAGGTAGGACGAGCCCAGAGGCACTGCAAACACAGGCAGCAGAACAAGGACTAGCCCACGATCGGCTCTTGGCAACTAGCACTGTGCTCGATAGTTTTGAAGGTGTACTAATAGCACGCGTTTTAAAATAGCACGGGGGCATTACGAAGATGTAGGTGAGATGAAGAGCGGGACGAGTACACAGATGCATACGGCAGCTATGGGCTCTACAAGCACAGCCTATGCTCGTAGCCATACAGGATCGAGAACAGGTAAGAGAAGAGACTGAGCTCGTAGCCGTACAGGATCGAGAACAGGTAAGAGAAGAGAGACTGAGCTCGTACCCATGCGAGAATGAGCACTGGCGTGGAAGGGGGGCTCTACTCATACATTCTATTTTCCTTTTTGGGGATAGTCCGCATAACATTTTGATGTTAAAGGTTGGGTAATATATTAAGAAGTATTGGTTATTTTACTGAAAAAAGCATGTTTAATATCCCAGTCGATTACCACGTTGTTAAAGAAGATATCAATCAGAAAACTTTTTTACTGATCGGGAGTTTGCAGAACTAATAAAAAATATTTTAATTTCTCAACTATATTCATACAAAAAACTTTACACATGTAATCATCAAAGCATTGTTCGTTATTGTCCAACACCTTCTGCCACTGAATCGATAATTCAGGTGTGCCCCCACGTAAGATTATTATTCTTAGCTTTTCAATGTGAAGAAATTATCGATTTACTTTTGCACTTTTTTTTTGAAGTTTGAAAGTGTACACTTTGAAGCGCGTTATTCAGGGATTAAAAAAGTCTGGAGAACATGCGAGATACCGCAAAACTTACTAGCAAAGAGACATTAAAGTTTGACAAACTTGTTTCGTAATGCATGGTCTGATGTTATCACGCATTACTTCTACTAATACTTGTAAAGTCCGTGGATTTTTGCCAAGCAAAGCTTGCAATACATTGACAAAACATATTTTCGAATGACCTTCACGCTCATGGACATCCAAACTCAAATCACAACGTCTGAACCATTTTTACTATCTGGTAACTGTGAGATATGTTACTAAATTATAACAAAAAACTTTATTTAATGATTCGTAGACATCTATCGCCTTTTTACTCATTGATATTCATATAGGAAACAATAATGAACATGTTCCTCAGGTAGGGACATTGTTAACCCCGTTTTTTTATTAGAGCAAAAGATCTACAATTTTAGTAAAAGCGCACAGATATTGTAGCAAAAAAAAAAATTTTTTTTTGTATGAAAGTAACAAAAACTTTTAAATATTCGTCTTCAAGAACAGCTAAATTTTGTTTAAACATTTTTTAAAAAATACGTTGTGACCGACTTATCCCTCTCGTTAATTTATAATAATGGGTGAAGCGATGCGTGATTGGTGGTCTTTATTTATATCTTTTTTTTCATAGGTAGAAATATTTTTGCTATCATTTTATGTTGATAGCTAATGCTGTGCTTGCTACTAATTCTGTTTTAAATGGGTGCACGCAGGGCAAAGAGCAGGTAGATTGCCGCGCGCAGCGCAATGCTTGCGGGGCTTCAATGCATGGCCCATCACCGCAAGCTACCAATTGGCTCATAGGAAATGGGTTTCGGCAGCGCCTACCGCAAGCTGTCCGACAGCACCACCCGGGCATGGCGAGCGCACGACGAGGGGCATTCTCCCTTTGGTACTGGCTTGGTCGAGACACTTGATCTTTCTGGTGCCAACGAGAAATCTGCCATACATTCGTGTCGCACTTCAATGCACCAAGGCACTTAGCTTCAATGCTTGATTTAAAATAGCTTAAATGCGCCACTATTATTTGCTTCAATGCATCGCGTTGATTATTATTTCAAATACATTACCATTTTGGCTTAAGCGCATATTTCTTATCGCTTAAGTGCTTACTTTTTCTTTCTTTTCTATTTGCTAACTTTTGTACGCTTTTATTTAAATATCATGTTTTGGTTAATGTAGTGATTTGTGTGCATTATTGAAAAATATGTATACATACAATAACGCTAAAGTCGTAAATACAAGGACGGGAATATCATATCCTTCCAGGCCTCCTCGATCTATGGCTTAGCCACAGTGACGAGTGCCCGTTCCTCATCCTTTATCCTTCCTAATCACTCAGTGTTCTATTTAGCTGAGGTGAAGGATATCCGCACAGTGCGTACTAATATTTTTAAATACGTAGATAATTCGAAATATATGTAATCACAACACCCATCGCTTCATCGCACGCGTGTAGAGAAATTTTTCTCCCTCGTCATCTTGAGTCTCCCTTTCAGGCAAAGTCCCAAATTATTTGTTTCACTCGTTCTCAAAGAATATCGTGACGCGAAAAGGAACGTCACAACGTAAAGTGAAAGAAATTGGTTTTTTTTAAATAGCACAAGAAACATAGATCGTACAAAAAATTAGTTAGTATGAGAAACGTTGCTATTGAAAAAATCTACAAAACAAACAAAATCTATTTCAATTGGTAAAAAATTTGAAAAACCACAAAAAATAGCATATTTTTCAATTGTTGATAACAAATAACCCATTTATTCAAATATTTCCAAAACAAATGAAAGCTATTGTCTTAGTTGCATTGACAAATGTTTAAAATTTCAAATCGATTGATAGTCACATGAAAAACCACATTATACTTTTACACTCTTATAAAAAGCTATTTGACTCTGTGACTTCATTTACTGCTGATTTAAAAATAAATATGTATCCTCTTTTTGCTTGTTTTAACGATTAAATAGTTGTACTTAATTTATTTATCAAAACAGCAGCCCATAGTATTATGAGGTAAACAAGCATTTTGAAGTAATTTTTTTTTTTAAAACGATAGTAATGAGCTTAAAACCTATTATTTAATTTCAACTGATGAGGTTTCGACATGTATAAGAAATTTTTACTTTACTGTTTAGCTCCATAAAATGAAGTATATGATCATCGCATCTCTTTCCATTGTTTCTCTTGAATAAGATAATTAAAAAAAAAGGTTCTTAATTCACACAAGCATTTAATTTTGTAAGTCATTTCTTGCTGGATGCACATCAACTTTCAGAATTTCCAGAAATATACTGTGGACACTGATAACTTGTATTTAAATTATTATGACTGATATTATATGTCTTTTTATCAGTTCATAAAATCTTTATGCATGGAGCGCAAGTAATAGACCATCATGAACTTGTGCCAATTGGCCTTCTTACAGAGGAAGCTCAAAAAGCACGTAATAAGGATTTTAAGTATTTTCGAAAATGTAATACTAGAAAGTGTGGTAGAATAGAAATGAATATAAACTTGTTGAACAAGTTACTAATTACGTCAGATACTTATATTTCTAGTATTCAAAGTAAAGCCTGTAATAAGAAGCATGAACTTGACATAAGAAGCATAAAATCCACGTAACTTTGTGTTGACTCAAAAAAATTATTTTTAAATTTTATTTTAGTCATTATTCATAGTATTTCATACATCACTACTAACATCAGTCCTAACTATTAAACTTTTTACTATATAATGTAATTAGAAGCTGTGTTGTGATTATAGTTACCAGAGAATAGTGGGTAGTACCAACATCTAGTTCAGTTTTTACATTCGTTACCGTATCATACGATTTTGCTTCGTATCAATCGTAACTAGCTTCTAGTACACATGGTAAGAATAAGCTTAGTATAACTTTTTGTGTATATGGGACAAGGCATCTTAAAATAAGGCTTACTTTTGCTTTTTTTTAACTCAGAACAGGGTCCGCGATGCAATTATTCTAACGTAACGGTTCCAATAAATACTTTCATAATTTATGTTGTGCGTTCATCATGTACTATAATTTTTTGCTTCAGACTTAACAGAACCTATTCCAATTATGTACGAAAATAATAATAATACTATTACAGAGAATCTTCAACACATATATTAGCACAAATAAGAATGTCATTCACTTTTAAGTAAAGTACATTTTCATTAAACGACAAAAGAGTTTAATTAAGTCAAAAAATACTAGGTACTCAGTGTTATTAATACACTTTATACTCGCATACACTTAAAAATACCAGTACTCTAAACTTAATAACATTACGACGAAACTTACAAGATTAATTTAACATACGCACACCCACGATATATTCGTACACCAAAGGGCCAAAGATAAATTACTTTTTCCTACATATAAGCCAAAATAAGCCAATGATCTTTGCACCTTAGGTACGTTATAATACTAGATGTGTTGTTTGCTAACAATGATTATCTGTTCAAAGTCATAAATTTTAAAGAAACCTAAATAAATATTCTCACCAAGTTTCACGTAACTACTCCAAGAATCACTTTAAAACCCTGGTATGTTTCAGGAAATTAGTTTAGCATAATAAATTTTAAGCAAAGTAATAAAACGTTCGTAATCAACTATCTCAAAACATCTAGTAAAAATATCAAACCAACATTGGAGAAATTTTACATCTTTTTCGCCATATTTGATCGGCCATCTCAAATTCACAATCTTCAATGACATATTAGTAATCACCGATCCCAAAAACCAACAAGTAACCATTTATGACAGAATTCAAGAAATTTTTGAAATACGGTTCACTATATAGGATCTGCCAACTTGGATTTATTTTTTAAAATATTTTAATGATATAATTATGTATAGTATATACTACGTCTATGTTATTTTGCAATTTTGTTGCTTGATAGGTCACGTCATGAATGATATTTATGCTTGAATCGAACAAAATTTAAGATCAAAAATAAAAATTCTACCTCCACAGATATCTTAAAAATCATCATACCTTAGAATTCAAAAAAAAAAATTCATTAAAATCGGTGAAAAATTGTGGTCAATAGAAACTTTGAAACGGAAAAAGTGCGTTTTCCCTTACTGGGGGCCAGTGCGTTTTTGAAGCAAACAAAAAGATATCTGCGCACCCCTGTAGAGCAATAGCGACGTTTCTATTTGCGAATACCCCATTCACGATTGGAAAATTATTGCTTTTCTTACTGCCGTTATGCAATAAGGGCCAGCGATTTTTTTGTGAAATTAATTTATTTGAAAGACAAGCAATCAATGCATACACTGAAAAAATTTAAAAGAAAAATATTTATTCTTCGAAGAAATGCAATTCAAACAACAAAAATCATCTTAGCTTCTAGGTCAGTTAGAGAAACTTTTTTTTCTTTAATTTGCAGAATGATAGCATCTCCAATATGTATTTACTCCCAACGTGTTACAACTGAAAATGTAAAAGTGATTTCATTCAGTTATACCGTTCAATCGTACCTATTTTTAGAATGCGTTTTTGAGTAATATAATTTGCAAAAATTAATTAAATAATTACAAGAATCTTATAAAATCACGTTTGTTAATAAACAAATAACTTTTCTCAATAACTATTCGTTATATCGATATGAAATTTTAAACTTTCATTAATGGAACTAAGACAACAGCTTTCATTTGTTTCGGAAATATTTGAATGAATTGGTTATTTCTTATCAGCAATGGAAAAATGTGCTATTTTTTGTGGTTTTTTTAAATTTTGTACCAATTGAAATAAATTTTGTTTGTTTTGTAGATTTTTTCAACAGCTACATTTCTCATACTAACCAATTTTTTGTACGATCTATGTTTTTTGTGCTATTTAAAAAAAACCAATTTCTTTCACTTTACGAATTTTTTTTTACAATGTTTAAACAAAATTTAGCTGTTCTTGAAGACAGATATTTAAAAGCTTTGGTACTTTTATATGAAAATATTTTTTTTGCTGAAGTATCTGTGAGTTTTTGTAACGAAGTTTCAAACAAATAATTTCTCTCACACAACATAGGTTGTAAAGAGTGATATAAAAATTTCTAGACAGTAGTTTTAAAGCTTAAGTAGAACAACCCAATAATATAAGAGGGCGCGAAAAACTAAGAAGTTTGTATTACTGTTCAGCGTATTAAAAAAATAATTAGAATTATTTTTGCACATTTTAATATTCTAGAGATTTTCTCTATTGAAGCTTAACTAGAGTTTAGACCATCAAAAAGTATTTTTTTAGTACAAGATAAAAAAATGGGGTTAAATTAGCGTTACAAGTTTGAGTCCCACTTGTAAATTTGCAGTTTTTTCGACACCTGGAATGATAATACGGAGTTTTTAATTTTTTTCCAGTGTTGGATCTCAAAGGTAAAAATGTGAAAAATATTCTAACTTATTTCAGACAGAAAAAAAAAATTTATCAAAGACTTGGATACTGTTAAACTTGCGGGACTGAAATCTTATTAATTTAGAATATTAACGGGAAATGTTTATGAATGCACGAAATTGAAATTGGTTATTTTAATAAAGGCGTTTCACATTCTACAAAGGTCGAGGATGATGCAGAAGTTAGTTCGATTTTTCCATTCTAATAAGCCAGTGTCACTGGCTCGCAACTTTGAAGATTCTGTTTTCCCAAAATAAAAACTTAAAGTCAGGAACGCTAAGGAATTTCATCAATTTTTCAGAGCGTACGGTTATCGACTCGGAAGGTTGCAGGTTAAAATATAGCTATTTTCTAAATGATATGAGTGCAAGGGCAAAGTTTAATTCTTATTTGGTGCATTAGTCTACATTTTTTCTCGATTTTGTAAGAGCCCGTAAACCTCAATTTTATGCAAAGAGCCCGTAGCGCTATGTTGTAACAACGCAAAACGAATTATATCATTGTTTCCTCTTAAATTATCAAATGAGAATCGAATGAGATTGTGGATTATACAAATGTTAATAGTAGATACATGATGTAAATATAAAAATGAAGTCATATCATCATTGGCAGTGCCAGTATCGCGGTTGTAAAGAGATTTTACCAGAGCCCGTAACGCTCTTATATATTTAGAACTAAACAAGAAAGTCGTCGTAACGATTTTCCCCGTTCAGATCCAGCAGGGCCAAAGAACTTTTAACTAGTTATAGACACGGACAAAATAGAAACAACATTTTAATAAATAACGCTACATCTAAAGTGTTTGTCTATTCCAGCACTTAAAATATGCCAGTTTTTATAGAACATAATATATATACTAGTAAGGTTCTGCCCCCTAAGCGACCACCCCCCACTACTGTAACTTAATTAAGAAGTCTTTCAATGTAATACATAAAGTAAAAACATACAACATTCAAATTTGTTGTATTGTTTTATACATCTGTACAACTTCATGTTAATAAATCAAATCTTGTTTAATTTTTAGCAGTAAATACAATTACTAAAATTAGCATTGGAATAGTAAGTAAACAAAAGCTTTCCAAGCACAGCTCCGCTCAAACCATCACGAAGTTTCGAGCACATGATCCTCTTTTCTCTGCTTCCGAGCACTTCCAAACTGCTCCTTTGCGAGCTCCTCCCAAGTACCCTAAACTTCAGCCACTGAGATATAAAAGTATAAAAAACTGGTACTTTCTCTCTCTCTCTCTCTCTCTCTCTCTCTCTCTCTCTCTCTCTCTCTCTCTCTCTTACCATACATACCTGTTCTTGACTGTTAGAAGTTATTGTTCGATTAAACGATGCTAGGAGAACTGCCACTGTCTCCAATTTTTGCTACACTTGCTTGTTTATTGCTGAGACATTATGTTATTAACTGTCCGATGTTAGGTAAACCGGTACTCTGTCGCTCTCTCTCTCTCTTAAATTATACGTGCCAGTTCTTTTCTGCTGAGAGATTATGTTATTTGACTACACGATACTAAGAGAACCATCGTTTTTTCTTTCTTTTACCAAACGTGCATGTTCTTTGCTACTATAAGATCATATGTGTCTATTCTTCGCGTGCTGTTTTAATTGCTAAAGCCTTTTTAATGCATACGACTTTATCACATAGAAATTCATGCTGCGAAATAAAACATGGGATATGGAATTAAAAAGAAAATAAATCCTTAAACATTTTTGTTTACTTTAATAAGTTTATTTTAACTATAATGAAAAAAATGTACATTTTACAACCAGGTATAGCAAAACGTATAATTTACAAAATGACTTTATAAAACATCAGTTGTCTATAGGCTATGTATATATACTTTTAACTCTCCATCAACATTAATCCATTTTATATTTAGGTTAAAAAATGTTCCTCCGCTTCACATCATGAAAAGTACAAAAGGATTTGTAGGTTTCATTGTGATTAGCACAAGTAGTAACTAATTTTGGGACTTTAAACGCTGGATAGTCTGTAGCCAATTTTTTCAAGACACTTTTGGATCAGATCTCTAATAACAAGTATTTTTGTAGCATTTTTAAAATTTTCGCTTGAAATATTTTCTTCATCCATGTACTCCATTACTTTTCAGTCCTAAGTCAGTCCTTGGTTTCAAAGTTCAAGGTAGTAATTGTCATGTTTATACTTTTTTTGTAGCTTTCACCAGGTGAACGGTGCTTTTAAAAGAAATACTTGGGCTTCTGTATTGTTTAAACTAAGCAGAAGGATGGGTGATTCCTTAAACACATCATTACTCAGTTTTTTAAGACCTTGCATATCCACAAAATACTCCTTTTCATGCTATTATAATATTTAATTTAATAGAAAAAAAAAACTTTTTACAACCGTTCTTATTAGGACAAAACCCTTTGTTGGTTGAATATGTATGAAAGAGGTTTTTGCAGCTGAGATTTCTTGTTTCTACCATCATCATTATCATCTTAAGTAGAAAAGTTGTGATACTTAACAATAGTTGTAAAACTGCTTGTATTCTATTTATGTAAATTATTATTAATAGTATAACTAACAAACATATTAGTTTTTTAAAGTATTCAATTGTTTTTACATTTTTCTTATCTCAGAGATTTTTGTTTTTTTCACCTTTTTGTCTCTCTTCTTATTTCTCTTCATACATTTTTTTAATTTTCCTGTCATTTTTTATTTTCTGTTTTTCTCTTACTTCAACTGTTTCTCTGCCCTTTATCCATGATGGATGGTGGTTAAAAATAAACTAATGTTAGCAGAACCAATCAATCGGCTTTATATAGCTTTGGACGAGTTTCATGCTATCCCTACTCCTCGGACTTTAGTAAACGATATGGTCGTGTGAAATTAAGCAATAAGTTGATGTATTGACAGAAAAGTTGTAATGTGACTCAAATTATAGCCTCACATATACTGGAGCATAATAGGCTTATTTCATATGGAATAATCAAGAACGATTAAAGATATTTGATAGAAAAAGTGATGTTTTCCAGTTAAAGGCATACAATTGTTTCTATAATATAAATTTTAAAAATTAACATACAAATAATATAGCAATGCATGCTGATAACGCTCTATGTCGAGATTTAGATCACCATTAGGATAATATTGCGAATTTAAATAGAGTCTCACATTTCTTCTATTAAAGTGATCAAAGATACTATCACTCACCTTTTTCTTATTTTTACGGTTAGTTTAAGAAGCCAAAATAACGTAACAGGGCTTTTCGAGAACGCATAGACATAATTTTATTTTTTTTCAGATAATTTAATAGTCAAATTTTATGAGGATTTGACATTATAACATAAGGCATAAGTCATTCAAGTTTGAATATCACTATTTTGAAGTCTTCTTAAGTTGCTACAACCGTGGGACCAGCAGAATTGGTATCAACGGAAGTTTAGAACTCAGTACTTAAACCGTCTCTTGATATTGTTAGTATAAGCTCATGTTTTACATTAATAACTATTTAACAATAGTCTTCAGCAAAACTTTAAATAATATTTAGTGGAAGTATGGTATAAAAGTAGCTGTTATTATTAGTAAGACTATCATTTTCTTCTTCAACCCCAAGCCAACCTGCATTCATCACCGATTTTTGATTAGAACGAGGTGATAGCCAATTTATCTTAAGATTTATCAATCCAACATTTTTGTACTTGTCTACTTCTGTAACATTTATCTTATATCTTATTTCTTCGAATAAGTGGCAGATGGCGTTTTTCATCAATGCGGTATTTGTTGCTGCCGTATTTATATCTGGTTTGACCAATATTCTGTAAACATGTAAAGAACTTCTCAATGACAAGAGACATAGCTACGTGATAAGCAGTCAAAAAAGCTCAGCCGTCAGGATTTGGCCCTGCCCATCAAACATCATAGCTACCATGCAGTTCTAGGCAGGAACTGGCAGGCACGCCTCCTTATGGTCCCCGTGACTGTTATTATAGTATAAAAACACGTATACTCACTTACGCTGACAAAAATTATGCACAAATTATTCGTTGGTCATTGTAATCATAATTCATGAACTCCACAAATTTTTTTTTCGGTTTTTGTTTCATTTTTGAGACAGATCATAAGCCACTCGTTCTTATTTTTATAGACATGTAAGGTATTCTACAGATGTCTGCAAAAGTAGGCAGTTTTCTTATCAGGCTACAGTAACGATATTCTGCATATTAAGGGGAAAACCAACGAACACGCTGATTGCTTAGTAAGACTTAGTTTGACCAGTTTGATCAATAGAAACACTGATGGTTATTCAAAATTAAATTTTGTCACGGAGACAATTGATTTTTGTCGATAAATGATTGGCGAGCAATGTAATGATTGTCCAGTGCTTAGTAGTGTTTAAAAATACGTTAAAATTAGTTAGCCAGACGTAGTCAGCGATAAGTTTAAAGTTTTTAAGATCAAAGCGTCTAAATTGTCATTCGAAAAAAGTTGTATTTTACAAGGCTATCGATGAACTGTAGTAAATCTCTGCGTGATATCGTTTTATCCAAATTACACAATGGTATAGTCAAGATGAAAGCGCTGGCCCGATCTCATGCGTGGTAGTCTGGGATGGTCACAGACATTGAAAATGTAACTAACATGTCAAGTAGATAGATGTAAAAGAGATACGTGACATTTCGGCTAATTCTAAAATCTTGGCGTTTAAAAAATATTTTTCATCATGGGGCATACCCGCTTATGTAAATACTGATAACGATCCATCTTTCATTTGAATTGTGAATTTAGCAAGTTTGTACGTAAGAATAATCTCACTCATTACTAAGTTGCTCTATATCATCCTGCTAGCAACGGTGCAACAAAGAAAGCAGTTAAAATATTCAAAAACAAATTCAAGTTATTTTCGTTTAAAGGCGAAATTTGAAAATAGATTTGTCCTAATAAGATTAAATGTAGAACCTTTTGTACCAAGTAAACAAGATGCTAATAAAAAATGCTTTGCAGGAAATAGAAATATCAATTTTTAATGAAATAACAGTATTATGGGAAAAAATTTAAGGCATGATCACTGAACGAAAGCTGAAGTTTTAGATAAAATAAGTCCAGTTACTTATACTACGAAAACTAAGGATGATTCCATCTGGAGTATACATGCAGGTCATTTCAAACTTTCACTCATTGACCTAAAGGCTATGGCTTACGCCTTGTCCAGCGAAAGTGTTAAACTAAAGCATTCCTGCTGCATCAGCTAGTGATGATGCTACTGCGACTCATACAAGTACCGTTAAGTTACCACTTGAGAAATTGCCGTTGTAAATTCTCAAGCACCAACTAAAGAGAGCGTGAATGCGTGGAAAAAAGCGAACCCACCGGGCAATACTGAACCGCCAAGGCGTTCTTAGTGAAAATGCAAAACAGTCTCTCAATTGAATTATAACTAAAGTCAATTGAAATGACATTTTTTCTTAAGGGGGAAAGGAATGTAGTGTATATAACTAGCGCTATGAAGCAGGTATCGTGAGCATCGGGGCTGTAATGAGCGATCAAGCGCAAGTCTCGGCGCATTTCGTGTACGACCGTACGCAAAGCCAGGCGTAATCGTCTCGCCATCACTCTGTACATAAATATACTTGCAGTTATAAGCAACAATGAACATGTGCCTCAAACTAGATTATTTACTTTTAACCTTAATATATTTCAATGCACATAGCTGATGAGCGTGAATTTCATTGTACGCAATTGATTCGTCTAATGCGACTGGGGACTGATATCTAAGAATCTTGTCCATTTTGTATACAACAAAAAAGTATTCAATTTGTTTTTCATTAGGATTTTTCATTTTAAGACCGAATTTTTTCACAAACTGTAAGTTCTTATGAGTTTATTTGCATGTCTCGATGCTTTGATGAACTATTTTCTCTGACGTATTAACGGTTCGGAAGCTCGTTGTTGACTAAGTGCAGAAGTGCATATTGAGCTGCCTATATACTTTGTTTGATTTTTAATGATTGCTATTAGGAGGAGTCTGAACTTCTGAACAAACAAGTCGCAGTTTACGACAAAAAAGAAGTGTACTTTTTACTGAATCTCTCGATTGTACTAACAATGAGATGCATACCGAATACTAGAAACACAAACGCATATGTTTTAATTGTAAGAGGGAAAATCATTTGGTACACTAGTGCAAAGATTAATTTAAGGCTTTGTTATTCGAGCAACGAAGAATCACCAAGACAAATGATTTATGTTTAATTGTTTAAATGAGGGCCACATATAAAGAAATTGTAAGAAAGATAAATCGAAAAGGTAAGGCAGATTTCGTCAAGTCCTTGAAAATCACTTTTTTAACAGCAGAAAACAAAAGAGTTTTAAAATAATTGATGTTTTTCGCGATAAATGCTCTGCAGTATCGAAAATTCACTTAAATGTAGTCAAACTGTTGGGAGCAAAAACTTTTATTTTGAACTTATTCTTGAAACATCTTAGAGGAATAACAATGTTAAATAAGAAAATAAGTGTTAATATAAAAACTTGAAATTCCACATATCTCTTAGAACATTTGCTCGTTGTACATGACCCAGTACCGTAAACAAAAAATCAGAACCGGAAAGGGTGAGTCGATGCTATTTTAATTAAAACCTTAAAAAACTCATACGATTCTATTTGAATCTAGATGCAGTTGGTATAGTTGTAAGGAACACCAATAACAGCAATAACTGAAAATGAACTAGCTATGGAAATCACAGAACACGTAAGCCAGTTCACAAATGGCTCTTGGGAAGTCGGGCTTTCATGGAAGTCAAGAGATGATTCTTTTCCTTATAGTTAGGTAAGCGCATTTTGTTGATTAATACTTTTAGAGAAAACACTGGAAAAAGACTTTGAGAATGCACAGCTACATGTCAAGGAACTGACCCGTTCATTTAAAAAAAAATTCGCGATTTAAACCAGTAAGATAGGTTTAGGAGTAAAAGTTTAGTATTTTCCATATTTTAGCGTTCAAAACGTAAACAAATTGGGAAAATTCAGATTCGTATTTGACACCGCAGCCGAAACAGAATTAAAGAATTTTAACGATCTCTCATAAGCCTATCTTGATTTTTTAAAACCTCTTTCTGGCATCGTTATGCGATTTTGTCACTTGATTTTTACCTTAAAACGACAAAGCGTGATGTTTTTGAAAATCAAGATTGGACCGAAAAATTGCAATGCTCAAAATTTCTTTGGATGGAAAAATATGGGGAAAATACACCTCAGAAATTCGAATAAGTTCGATACTTTCCAGTGCTTAATATTCTCCATACTCTGCACTTTTTATCAAAAATAAAAAAGCCGAATTCGTTAAATTCTAATATCTGGTAAGTGCGAAAAGTATCGTTGAACAGTTTGACACGGACATCTCTCGTAATAGATGTGAAACGCGACCGAAAGTCTTTGATTGGGTTCATCAGGTCGTTACAATAAATTCTTATGACAACTGCAGAATACATAGTTAGTCATGTAACGTCGCGTCTATATCAGCTGACATTAAAAATAAAAGTGCACTTGAGAATGTATCTACATAGCGCTTTACGAACGTGCTTTAAAAATACTGCAAATACTATCATAGTAAAGAAAGTTAACACTTCACATATTTTTAGGAAAAGTAAACTCACTGATAATTTTCCAAGAGGAGAAATGCCATCAATTTTATACAAAGAATTATGTCATCTTCCTTTTACAGTGAAAATTCGTTTAAACACATATTGTTATTTAGCCTTAGAAAACAGAAGAAAAAAATTGTTTGAAAGTCATATTACTTTATTGAAAGGTTACAGAGAAATAATAAAAACTTGAAGACGAATGATGGAAAAGTATTATTTGAAGACGCGCAGCGACGAATACATATATAAATGTAAAATTTTCTAGGAAAAAAAATAGTCCACACAAACACCAGAGAACCCATGGTAATAACAGACACGCCATCAGAAGTATCTTACAAAGTTGCTATCGATACAGTAAGCCCTATTTCTCAAAGTACATTTGTAAATAAGCACACCTTGACAATGCAATACTTACTTAAAACATTTTTCGTTGCAGTACCTGTTCGTAAAGTGTTTACAAGAGTAAAAAAAATTTTTCCGCCCTCGAGTGGTTTTGGGAGGCTGGTACTTCTTCGGGCAAAAAAGCAGTTTTCCGATACTCGTACGAAAAGTCTCCTTTACGAACCTCGTTACGTCCCTCGCCTTCGGCTCGGGCCGCAAACGTCTCGGTTCGCAAACAGAGACTTTTCAAACTCGTAGGAAAACTACTATTTTGATTTCATTTACATTCACCCACAAAGGATTTATGGCACAGAAGTGACACTATGTTGAATGATTTTTACAAAACTAACGCTAAAAATGAAAATGATTAGGATTAAATAATTCCCTTGGCAATGCATAAATATAACAACTTATTTCATTTAGCCATAGGATTTATACTTTTAGAAGTTGTCTTTAGTAGGCAGGTCCATTTTCCAAATCAACTTATAATTAAAATCCAACTAGAAACCTGTAACTCATCTGCCAGTGACCTTGCCCTCTGTTTACGTACAGTCCAAGAAATAACTCGTGATAGACTTAAAATAACAAAAAAAAATAAAAAATCAAGTGACAACAATATGTCGAAGCTACAAAAATTGGAAGTCAGAGTGAAAGTCCATGTACTTAAGGGGTTTCAGCAGGAGAAATAAGAGGTCGTAGGTAGTTAAATTGATAGATAAGAACCCACTGAATCCAGTGGTGTCTTTATTTATCTCTCTAACCATGGGAAATTTCGAGATATTTGCTCTCAAAGTTCACACATTATACACAAACTCTTATAGAGCAACATAAATATATCTTAATTTTCTAACTATAATGTAGGAGTGACATATCAGACTAGTAATTGTTTTATAAAAAAAACTCTCAGCTTTCAGATGGTACCTTGCAAAATATAGGTGACCCTGAAAAAATTCGAGATACTCTGTAAAGTATTCATCAAGCCCTTGTACTCTACTTGTATTAGTATACAATTTTTACAGGTACACACATACATATATGATGTTGCCCTCCCATATACCTGCAGCAGCGAAACCAACTGACACAATTTTTTTTTGGGTTGGTACCGCTGCTCGCTGAAGCCCCTTAAAGAACTCTGGAAAAGTAAATTATATTAATTTGATAAATGAATTTTCAAAATTTTAAGAACACACAGCAATAATGCTATAGTAGAATCAAAGGAAACAAAATAATAATTGACATAAATATAGACAATGTAAAACACTGCTACCTTAAGAAAAAAAAAAAAAAAAAAAAAAAATAGTTGCGTCACATGTGACGTACCACAGAAGTAAGAACTTCAAAAATAATTGAAATAAATATGGATTAACAGAGAGAACAAGAGTTTGTGATTAAAAAGTGGAAGGCTGGAAGTTATCGATGTATAAGTACAATAATAAAAACGAATCTGAACACAAAATGCAAAATTTTTTTGATAAACATGTTCATTGATGTTCGCTCCAAAAAATGTATAGTACTTGTTCTCAGACCATAAAGGTCCAGTATTGTGATAAGCACATTGACAGTAAAATTTCTTATTAAAAATGAACACACGCGCGCACACATTCAAGTAGTTGCGTTTGGTGAGTCTACTATTTCATCAGCGATCTTGCGTTATTTAAATAATTTTAAAGGTTATTTTGGGGCGAAAAAGCGAAAAATGTATGCTACATATTAATCATGATTTCGCAAATGTGATACAATTTTTCCTAAAATTATAACATTACATCCTGATGAGAAAATCATAACACCTGAACAAATTGATGAATTTATTTCGGCTGAAATTCCTTCGAATAATATAACACTCACAAAATTAGTGATTAAACACATGCTTGGAGGCCCTCATCCAGATCAAAGGCCATGTATTCATAATTCTTACAAAAAATGTACAAAAAATTTTCCAAAAACTTTTACAAACAAAACTACTTTTAAAAATAACGGTTACCAACAATACATAAAAAGAAATAATATGTCTAAAAAACATATTTACAAAAGTCCTAATAAAGATAAGACTTATGTTGATAATTCAATGGTTGTTTCATACAATAAATTTTTATTAATAAAGTATAAATGTGATTGAAACGCTGACAATTGCGCATCAATACAAAGCATAAAATATGTTTATAACTAGGGGTATCTGTCCCAAATATGGACCCTTTAAGAAAAATTTCGAGCTCAACTTTATTTTGTGTCTAACGGTCAATAGAACTACACCTTTAATAGTAACGTATAAGTTGTTTGATTCTTTTTTAACAACATCAAATTTTTTTTTATCAAAAAGTTTTGTTATTTTTATTTTAATGATGAAACATGAAAAAAAAAAATGTCCGTATTATGGACCCCCTCGATGGACTTTGAACTTATCGTGGACCCCCCTATTATGGACCCTTTCCATAATGTGGACCCCCCAATTATGGACCCTGTCCATAATGTAAAAAAATATTTGGATGTAATTAAATAAACATTTGAGATTCATTTATAAGTACTTCTCACACTTTTAACAGAATATATGACTAGGCACTTTTTGAGATAAGTTTTTAAGAACAAATTTTTATATAAAACTAATTTTGTGATAATTACTATTACTTTTTTTTTATTATAATAATCTTCTATTTTTTATGACTTTGTTATGGTTGTTTAGTCTTCTTGGTGCGTTTTTTAAGAGGCATTTTTTTTTGTTCTTTCTTCACTTTTAGAATGAAAACAAGTTGAAGGTTATGTGTGCACTCAATACTGGCGGAATAAAGGGTCCATAATAGAGACAGAGCCGATAATCATGGCTGTATTGTGGACCCTCTAATAATGTATATAAATAAACTTTTTAGGAGTATAATTTGTTTTTATTATTTTTCTGAAACTCTTATTGATATATTAAACAATTTTTTGAGTTCAAATAATACTCCTAATTTTTTATACAGCATTTCAAAAATATGAGTATCTTACGGTTTTCAACAAGGCATGATGAAGAAAATAGTCAAAAGCGTTGTGTAACTTTTTAATATATTATTTTAATGATATAACATNTAAATGTAATAATAAAGAATAACTACAATAAAAACCAGAGGGACTTGATGTGTTGTGAATAAATTATTTTAGAAAAATCCAAATTGCTTGTGTGTATATTATTTTCTTTTGAAAAAACACTTATAAAAGTTGGAAATCCTTAAAGCTATTAACGTTATTTCAACTTTTCAAAGCTCATTATACTCCGTGAATAATGACAGATAAAGTAATCACTGGAAATTTGTTGATACAATTTATGTTTAGTGAGTTAAATGTAATTGTTTTCCGAAAACGCAAAAAAGGAGTGAAAACCTACAGTTTGGTATAAACAATGGGACCTAACTCATTGCACATGTATTGTATCATAGAATTTACAGTTATTACTCTATATGAAATTCTTCAAGGAGTATAATAAGTTCGAAAAGTTGGAATAACATGCACAGCTTTAAGGATTTCCAACTTTTGTAAGTGTTTTTTAAAATAAGATAATATACAAGCAAGTAATTTGGATTTTTTTTAAATAATTTATTCACAACACATCAAGTCCTCCTGTTTTATATTGTAGTTTTTCTTCATAATTACATTTAAATAAACATTTACAATAATTATTAAAAATGTATGCCTTACATGGATATAAAGCCCCCTCAAGAGTAACTTTAAAAGAGAAAAATATTGCTTGTAAAGAAAATAATGTTTCTGAATATTATCTAGTTAGTTAACTATTAGAATTAAGATTGGAATAAATTATATCTATTAATAATTGTATGATTCAGTTGTAAATAAGCAAAACAATAACACATGGTACTTACACTTTATATACACGTAAATTGTCAGACTGATATCTCATCCTCTCTGGCCAAGCGGTAAGATGCTTGCCTTTTTAACTGGGGACTCGAGTTCGTGTCCCATATAAGCCGAATTTTTTTTTTGTTTTTCCTATATCTGTTGATATTTTAGGTAATCAATCTATTGATGTATAAATTATAATTGTTGCACAAAATTTTTTTATTCATTTTTCTTTCTAAAATCTCACCTGAGATCTCAGATGAGAATTTGGCATGAGATCTCAGGTGAGAAATCACGTGAGACATAAGATGAGATCTCAGGTGAGATTTGTCAGGAGGGTACATTGTTTCTTCTTAACAATGATTATTACACTTAGTAATAATGTAAACACTGGTGTATTGTTTGTATGAATAATAAGAGAAATAATTGTTGTATAAGGTTAACATGTAAACGCTTGTGCCAACACATATGTATACGTATTTTCGCGTAAATGTACATGTATTATATGTATGTATGTGTATGCGTACGTGCATGCATGCATACGTATTTTTAATCGTGTGCGAATGTGCATGCTTGATTGTCTGTTTAAGTGTAAATGTTTTGCGCTTATGTGCATAATTCGATGCCTCGCGATTCCATGGCCTAAATTATAGGTTGCTAATATGATAGACTATCCATTATTTGAGCTTCCAAGACAGGTCACTACTGTTACTCATCAAAACGAGGCCTATGAGCCCATCTGTGCATTGCAAAATTTTACTTCCATACACAGTAGAAAGATGATAAGAAGTACAGAAGCTATTACTTTTAAGTGCTACTATAATTCTAGAGAGAGAAAATTACTGGTTATACCTGACAGATGAGGGAGTATGTTTGTTGCTCTTATTTTTACGTATAAAATATTCGCCTTACAGGATGCTTACCCACACAATATGTACACCTATCAAGATGTAGCAGATAAACTATGTATACATAGGGACATATTGCATTGAAAAATGCTTCAGTAGATGTGCATTTTCAATTGAAATCTTAGGCTAATACATCAGCAACTTTGCTTGATTCTACAAAATCATGTTGTTTAGTACAGCCCAAAGAGTGAAAATGTTAGGAAACTCATATAAAGCAATGGTAGAGATAAGCTATATAGGCTGATTCATAACTATGTCAATATTATTTTTCTTTTGACGGTTACAGCAAAAGGTCAGCAGAGGAGACAAAGATAATAAATAACGATAACAAAAGTGGAAAAAATCTGAAAAGAGACACATGGAGAAATAAAGGGAAACAATCTAATGAGAAACCAGGAGATAAAAAATGTGAATAATTTTGAAAATTAATTTTTGAAAACACATTTATTTATATGTTGCATAAGTTGGCCTTTAGAAAACTCACCATCAACGTAACGTATCAGAAACTTCCTTCTACGGATAATGATTACAATAAATCTTAGTTGTAAAGTTTAACAGCAAAGTTTTTAACTAATAAATTATCTTTACCTGAACGTAAGGCTTGTGAAAAAAAAGATGAGCGTCCTTCTCACACCAAAATTACCTATTTTTTCCTACTTCCGTCCTAGTAAAGTGAAAACTCCCATTTCCTTCCTTGTCTCTTTCTCAGGTCTACTCCCTAAGTAGTGAATCTTTGTCTACTTCGACGTATAAGACTAAAATACACATATGTGTGTAAGTATGTGTATACATATATACCTTATAGTAAATAAATGTAAGATCAAATGAAATCGCTGACCTCCTTCTAATACCCTTTATAGTTATTGTTAAAAGCAAATTATTATTCATAATTTATGACTATATAATAAAAATACCAAACAGCGTATACTAAAATTATAATTTTGATAATTACTTTATTAACATAATACATTTGCGTTAATTCTAGAACCTTACATTGGTGTTAATAATTTTCTTACTGTTTTTATAAATGATGACATATTCCATACCAAAGTATGATTTATCGTTGATACTTTTGTAGACATGTTCATGTATAAATCAAGTGAAATTTCGGCTTAAATATAGTTGTCAATGTATGTAGTAGTAAATAATTTATCTAAGGATGCAATGTAACAATAATGTGAGCCTGATAGGCCTCCGTTTAAAAATTCAATGATATAAATGTACGAAATAACTTTTGCGTAAATATTTTGCTTGGTTATATCATCTAATATGGAATTTAGTTTTGTATTACATAATCTAAGAATAATTTTCGGTACATCATTAGGAGTGATACCAGAGATGAGTAGAAAGATCGCTTACGCCAATGCTACGATGCAAGACGACTTTTTGGCACTGATCGGAGCGCACCGCTGTGGCCAGCCGTCGAACCGGGCGCACATCTTACTACTCGTATCGAACAGCGTGCGCCTATGAGAAGAGGAGTGGATTCGCGTGGAAATGACTATATAGGCGCACATTTTGGAGATACGTGGAGGGGGTATACCGAATGTGTGTCTACGAGGAGAGAAGTGGAAATGCTGACTATAGCTATATATCTGAACGCACAGCCAAAGCAAGCGACGACACGAGTTTTCCTCTTTTGACTGCAACCGAGTGTATCGTATATATATATATGTATATTGAACTGATTTTTGCTCCCGCTCTTTTTCTTTTTTCCCTTCTTTTAATACTTATTTTAAAATTCAGTAGTATTTTGAAAAAAAATTTCAGCTATTTTTTTAAGGATGGCAGATCAGTTATAATCCCTAATTTATTATTTTTCCTCATAATTGTTATGAATTGTAGGACAAGCTCCGGAGGTTAATAATAAACATAAGTGGCTTTTAGATTTCTAAGGCTCGAAGTTTGGGTAGCTAAGTTGATTGATGCTTATGCCGCCGCTCGAATTGTTTTGCTATCACGGGATCGATTCCAACTCTCTGCAGATTTCTTTTTAATGCAGCTCATCGTTTTGTTTAAATTTCTTTTATTTATGTTTTATTTAAATTTATAAATAATTTTGCCAACTTTTTTTTTTTTTTTTTGATACGTTGAAATAAATATATTTTATGTACTAAATCCATTCAATAATTTAGCAAGTTGATACTTCTCGTTGGCAATATACTTAAGACATATTATACTATACCACGTAGTTTCTTTTTCAAGAAAATTTCTTAAGAAACAAATAAGAACGAGAAAAATATCCTCCGCGGGTGCGGATTGAACACACAACCTCCTGTTTACTAGACAATTGCTCTACCACTTGAGATACTGAGGAGCCGTACATTCATACCAGATATTTTTCTCGTTCTTATTTATTTCTTAAGAAATTTTCTTGAAAAAGAAACTATGTGGTTTAGTATTATGAGTCTCAAGTATATTGGATATTGAGAAAAGGGCATGTATAGAAGATATGGTCTACTTGTATTGAAAGTGCCACCATCTATGCATATGCACCTCTTGATACAATAATTTAAATGTATCAACATTCGCTTGTATACTATTGGTCCTAATGATTTACAAATATGTATTACTCTACCTATTTGAAAATCTGAAAGATTTACATGATTACTGTGAGGCTAATGATGAAAAGCTTATATCTCTTTTCATGGGCTATTTATTTTTTGATCCTGACGCTCATGTTCCTATGTACACAGATATTCTGCTTTAGTTTCTTTACGCCTAAAATTGTTAACATTTGAAGCTTTTAAAATTTTCCTTCCAATTGGCCCTCCTAAGACTATAAACATGGTTAAAAGCTTTATGAGCCCTGTTTTTCGTCAACTTTCTGCAGTTGTAATATAATTGTTGGCAAGTTATTTCGACGATTGAAGGCCCTAGAAAGGACTGGTTAGCTAAACTCTTTTCTAACTGTAGTTTCTAGCATACATGCATAAGTGCAAAAGTACTTTAGGGTTATCTTCTCTGGCCTGCTGTTTTAGCACCAAACTGATCAGAAGGAGAAGTACAACGTTTGAAGCGTTGGGGCTTATTGTAGATCTGTTTCCCAACGTGTTCTAGTGTTACACCGGACCAGTTGATGTTTAAAGCACCTTTTTTCAGCAAAGTTCAGTCAGTTTAGTGATCTCAGGTTCGGAGATTGGTTCGTGATTATGATTAACTGTTAGGTTTGCCTAGCTACGTCGTTCGGAAGAACGACCACGAAACCCTTAAATATTGGAGTCCATTGTGCTTTAGCTTGTAATGTTGTACCCGGCCAGTTTAACACACGCACACAACTAGTCCGAGTATAATGCCACTTGTATTACTGTGCGGCTTCGGCCACTTAGATGCGACCGTCGTACCCCGACGCCACAACCTAAAGTGCCCCGCACAGCAGTTATTAGGAAACTTATTCGCTGATCACATAGCTAGCACTTGGCAAGCCACTAAATTTCCGCCAATAAGCCACTAACAATGCCCCCCAGGGAGCCACTACCAATTTTCTCCGAAGCCACTACTCGCGACCCAGAGTCACTAACCGCTATGCTCGAGGAGGTCACGAAGTGCACCTCGGACCCGAGTTTCCTCTCGACCAAGCGTCACGTATGGCCACTAATACAGAAAAACCAACCAAAATATACTCACTAACTTACTCTTGACCGTCGATATCAAGGGACTCCTGGTCATGGATGTCGGCTCCAGCTTCTCTCCTCTCTCTCTCTGACTCACTTAGCCACCCGATCGCACCCAGCCAGCCAAGACCCTCAAAACTTCTCTCCAGTCACAAGACCCTTAGAGAACAGAACCAGAAGATATCGCGAGCCACGCAGTAAGCTTTGGTGCTTCTCTAAATCTCTCGGGTTGCTTTGCCACAATTAAACAACGAAGAACAAACGGGAGATAGCGAAAAAATCCAACTGCTTGTTTTCAGCTACTTTTCCCAGCTCGATACCTCAGAAAATCCCTACCAACAATTCTTGATCGGTCGCCTACCGTTGATCAACGATTGCTGATTGGCTGGTTATACAATAGCGCCCTCTTTTATTTATTTAGTCATCCTTTAATATTTATTGGCATAAGGTTTTGACCAGCAAATCATACCAGTGCCTCCACCGGTCTGGTCCTCCTGTTTCAGACCGTTCCACGCCCTCAAGAGTGAAGGTGCCAACACAAACCGTCTACCCGCCACCAACCAATAAGCCACACCTCTCATGCCCAAGTCACGTCAGCGCCGCTCACCGAGCGCGCGCGCACGACCCATGGCCTGAGAGGCGTTGCCCGATCGCGCCGAGCACACACACATACATCATGCACACATATCGCCTAAAGGTTACCACAGCCATGCCTCTGGGTGTGCGTGCTCGACGCTGCGAATTCGTCGCAATCCTCCCTCCTAAACGAAAATGCTCTCTTTGAATTGAGATGCCTTTAGCCACTATCAAAAAAAAAAAAAAAAAAAAAAAACTATACTCAGCCACTAACATTAAAAAAAAAAAAAAAAAAAAAAAACACACGACCATGCCCTAGCACCCAGCAATTGAGGCACACACCAGGCAGTACATGCGGGTCTACTGATAAGTCCGTGGCTATTGCTCGGAGTCCCCCGAACATTACACCGTGCAGACGAATCGTAGGCTCCAGATGGGCTGAACCCAACATTTGCTCCTCAACTTCCTCCCTTGGTGGGGAATTAGGGGGCAAGATTTCTCGCCATTCACGAACTGGCAGGGGTACTCCGCTGGGGACTTCTAGATCCGTCGGTATATTCCTCTGAGATTGGTCCCACTCGACCCTCACCGGGATCTCTTCTACCACCTCGTTTCATCTACCCCTTCGATGGCGAAGTCGATGGGGTCAAGTCCGTCGTCGCGACACATAACCCCACTGTCTCCCCAAGTCCGGGGAACAAAAAGCGATAGTTCGGGGGCAGACCCTACCATGGGTTGTTCCAGTGACTGCTCGGCGATCTCAGAGTCAATAGGCGTCCCAGGCTGTCTAATGTGGGAACCGGCTTCTAACGACCCTTCCTCCCGTTTGATCCCCAAGCTGGCCTCCGCGCAATCAAATCCATGGTCACCAACCCGTTTACGGGCTCGACGACGAGCACCATGACTCGGGCCAGGAGTAGGGTCAATAGTAAATGCAGGACGAGGTTCGTCTCCCGGACTGACCTCCCACTCGGTATTCCAATTACCCTCCTCTATTTGTAACCCCAAATGCCTGAAGGGAACAAAAGGGGATGATTGGCCTTCTTTCAGCAAATTCAACTTGGCTACATCAGAAATTTCCTTGGCTAACTGAGAACTTGGCATAGAAATTTCGTGTAAAGAAACCTGCATAAGGCAAGCCACCTCAGATACGTCCCAAAAGGTTAAGGGTAGCCTCGGATCGGGGTCATCCTCTTCCACCCCATTGATAGCCATGGGAATTGGGCCTTTCCAGCCCTGAGCTGTTTCTTCGCTCACTTGAATGAGCAAGGGATCTTCGTCCATTTGCTCTATCCAAGGATCTTGCGAGTGGAGCAGAATATCTCCGTCCTCTGGCTCAGGGGGCTGCTCCAACTCAGAAAACCAAACTTCATAATTTTCCAGATAGTCTGAAGTTAAACCAGGTGACGATCGTTCTGGCTCCATGCTCCTAAAAAAATATATATTCATGTCTCATCTACTCAGTCACTACGCGTCTACCCCTTTAGCGAGAAATGGCTGCTAGCCTTGGGGGAACATACCTTTTAAGTTCGGAAACGTGAACCTTAGCATTTTGAGCACTCGTTCCCATATCAAGTACGTAAACAACGGGACATTTAACTATAATTATTGTGTACGGCCCCTCATACCGTGGTGCTAGTTTAGCTGAAAATTGGTTGGCGGCACTAGACAAGGGATGAGTTCTACGCGTAACTTGGTCACCCACCGAAAATATTACCGGCTTCCTACCTTTATTGTAACACTTCATCTGTTTGTTACGAGCTTCGCCAATGAATTTAGCCACTAAGTCACGCAGGGCATCTAAACGCTTAAGCCGATCCAGCCACTCTTCTGGAGCCACTTTAATATCGGCGCTTTCCCTTCTACCTCTCGTCTTAAGCTGTTAACTGGTCGAGGTTGCCTACCAAAATTAAGAAAAGCTGGCGAGACCTTAGTAGACGCCTGCATGGCTGTGTTTACTGCATGTCGGAACTCATGTAAATGCAAGTCCCAAGAACGATGATCACATCACCAGCCACTACAGTCCAAGGGCGTTCCACTATCCTCGAGCCCATTAAGTCTTGTGGTCCAATTTGTGAAATTTTATACTTCTGACACACTGGACATTGCTGAACGAACGCATAAACGTCGTTCCTCATGCCAGGCCAGAAGTATTCTTTAGCCACTCAGTCATACGTCTTTTCTAACCCAAAGTGTCCTGTACTAGTAAGATTATGGGCATCGGTCAAAATCGTTTCTCGCTTCTCGAGGGGAATTACCAGCCTCCAATTGTCACGCCTATAGGTTATGGAATCCAATAACTGATCAGCTTTGAACTTATACAACAAGCCGTTTTCAGCCCGCCAAGTCGTATATTTGTAAGGGTCCATTTGGACTTCAGCCAACTTTTTAACATACCAGGGATCTGTGATCTCTTCAAAGGCCATGATCTCTTCAGCCCCCTTATACATACGCGACAAGGCATCAGGAACATGATGAGAAGCGCCTTTGCGGTGCATAATCTCAAAATCCCATTGCTGCAGCTTAAGAGCCCAACGAGCCAATCAGCCTGCTGGCTCTTTCATAGCCATAAGCCACTTCAAAGCACTATGATCCGTTATCACCGTAAAGTGGTATTTCTCGAGGTACGGTCGAAATTTCTCGATTGCCCATACCATTGCCAGACACTCTTTTGCGGTGGTCGAATAATTTTTCTCTGCCAGATTTAATATTCGGCTCACGAAAAAAATAGTATGTTCGCCATCCTCAGGTTCCTGAGTGAGAACAGCACCTATAGCCAAGCCACTAGCATCGTACTGGACCGTAAAAGGCTTTGAAAAATTAGGTCGAGCAAGAACAGGAGCCTTAATTAAAGAATTTTCAGAACGAAGTTCTTTATGTCGCGTACTCGGGGGGCTGGAATTTAAAAACTGACAGATTTTTCGAAACGGAAGTGGTCTACCCGAAGTCTCTTCCTCAAGTTTCCCCCCTTACCCCGTCCCCCTCACCTACTGTTCTCTACACACTTCCCCTCCCCCCACTGTATATGTATATCTGCCAACCGTGCCGTGTTACTCTTCTGCACACCTTTGCCCACCATTGCCCCTCACACTCCCAAGAAATTAATTTTTAAACAAATTTTAATTTTATTTTCTCACAATAATTTTCCTTTAACTTAGAAAATTTTTCTTTCGCAATTCTTTAAAAAAAAAAAAAAAAAAAAAAAAAAAAAACACTATTCAATAAAG
>NW_019379933.1:1678028-1716571 GCF_000648655.2 Copidosoma floridanum
CAGGTAAATCAATAAAGTTTATATATATATATAACAATGACTATATATTAACAATATTTTGATTTCGGAGAGTCATTCTACACAACCCCCTTTACTTTCCCTCCACCTCTTTTCGCCCCCTCAGCCAAATGAGGTAAAATTCTATTAATTTTTACCTTATTTTGATTGGGTTGAATTTTTGTTTAGCCCCTCTGCTCCCCTTAGCCCCCCTCCCAATTTTATAACCCAATGACAGTATAACTTAACGTAATTTTGTTTAGCCCACCCTCCGCCCCTTTTCCTTCTAGCCACTCCTAATTTTATAATCCAAGAGCAGTATATCCCAAAATAAAGCTTTCCGCAGCGCTCTTTAGAAACTTATAGATTGGAATGTGTAAAACTTATAATCGACGTAAGATGATGAGATATAAAAAATGTAAAGCAGCAGAAGAGCACAGTATTTCGTAAGGATTCCTTTAGGGACTTTCCGCCTCAGATTTAAAGTTGCCTTGAGAATTATGTACTTTTAGGAACCCTGCTAAAAAGGCACGAAAAATCCGCCTGGATCGATTTGGATACGTACCTGAAAATAGATTGAAATCTGTTTAGAGTAACGTAAGCATCAAGATAGAAAGCGCTCAAGCACGTCTCGACTGTTGTGAACTAAGATTAATGTTGATTTGTTAAAAGTATAAAATTTACTTAGATCGATGTGTGAATAAAGTTTGAATGCATTTCAGGCCTACTTATGTATTTGTAAAAATTCAACTGGAAATAGCTGAAAAGCCGCCTAGGTAAATGTGGAAATCACCTGGTATTGACATGAAAATCCATCTAAATAGGGCTGAAAATCTACCCAGAAGACCGTGCAAATTATCCTAAAAAGTTTTCACAATCCATTTGGACTTACTGTTAATTAGTGTACTTACACCTAAAAATTAATAGTCTAGCTGGAATTCCGGCTGAGAATTTTACACGTACGGGTCATCAATTCCTTTCCGGACTTCACGTATAGAGACGTCAATGACGAAGCGTTACTTACAAGACCATAAACCTGATTTTAAGATTAGTGTCACAACTGTAGTCATGGTAGAAAAAAATCAACAATTAACTGAGCTTTTATTAAAAGTGTTACGTAGTATCAGTACTATCAAAGTTTCATTGATTAGTAATATGTTGAAAAGAAACGTTTTATGTCGAAAAATATTAAGATTCGTTTGAAATGTATTATACATTACAGACAATCATTCAAAACTAGTATATGTCATTTAAATAAGTTTATTTGCAATAAAATACGTTGTCTGATGAACAATACTTGATAGTTTAATTCTAACTATTATCCAAATAAAATTCGTATGCATCGTGAAAGTAATTATATAAAAAAGTTGATAATCTATCATATTTCTACAAAATTTCAGATAGTCCTAATTATTTATAAAGAATTAAGAAAAGTTTTAAACAGTAACAAGTAATTTCAAAAATTTTTAAACAAAAATCGCCAAATCGTAACAGTGATTGTTTAGCATTGTTAATTTCTATTTTTAATGTTCGAAAACTTTTTAACACTTTTTAGTTTAAGTACAGAGTATTGACCATTATTGGAAATTGTCAAACATTTTTTTTAATTTAAATATTATCATACTCTGTCTACAATAACTAGCCTAAGGGGAGCAACAATGGTCTTTAATCCTGTATTGATACTCATAAGTGCGAATGCAAATGCTTATCATATTTTTATTTTTTCCTTTGTATTAATTTCTGATTCACCATGCTTCAGGCTGTGTAAATTTTTAACCAACTTTTAATTTTTTATTTGTTTACAGCTACTAAAATAAATTAAACAATCTTACAAAAATCCTAGTGTTAAAGTAATCTGTTTTAACCACTTATTTAATGTTTGTTCAGATAGTTGACACTTAATTAAAGAGTTTTCAACCATATTACATGCTTTTGGCGATGGAAAATGTAATGCTCTTGCAAATATTTACAAAAGTAGAAGAAAAGCAACAAAGAAAAACATACAACAAATATATCTTAGTCATTAAAACAACAGTCTATTAATAAATGAAAGTAAGTTTATTGGATCATTAGAATATTGTTTTTACTAATTGCAGTATTTAAAAAAAAAAGTAAAAAAGCTTAAATCTTTAAAAATATCAAAATTCACCTAAAAAGTTCTATATTTTACTGTAACAACTTATTTTTATAAAGCTGATTGCACCTATTTCATTTTTGGTTTAAAGTTCTTTAACCATTTTGTTACCCAATATCCATACGTTTAAACATTTAAATACAGAATAAATTTTTTTTCAACAGTTTTTCTTTAAACTGCTATCATATTGTAATTCTATGACTGAGTACGATGAAAACTTATTCCGTGCCTTATGAAATACGAAACTACTTCTAGATAGAAATAAACTTCCGATACTTATGCAAATTTGTTTTTTTTTAAATAATTGTGATCTTCGTCGTAGTGTGTCTGTTTTTCATACAACTTTTATGATATACCAAGTATCTTGTTATATATTTATACTATGAAGTTCCTCTCTATAAGTACAATCCCAGTAAGTTGTTGTTAATCGAAATTTACAACATTTTTTTTTCATACCAAGGGAACTACCAAATCACGATCCGACACATAGTAAATGTCTGTAACTACATGTTGAAGAGTGGGTAATTTTATTAGATGATTTCAAAATAATGAGGAAATTATTAAAGTTGCTTTGTCACAGTTCAAATTACTTGTTAAACAAATAATCTACTAACTCCTGTAATATCTAGAAGGATTATTTTTATATTATTTCTTTGCTGATTTTTGTTACAAAATAAATAAAGATCTTCTTTTTTGTTTTTATTATAGCCAAAACATTTTATGAATTTCAAATAAGAAATTTTAATGTTACTTTTGGTAAAAATGAAATTCTTATCAAATAAAAATTAGATTTTTAAATAGATAAATTTCTAAACTTAACGCAGTCAAGAGGCTTAAGTAGACTGTATGTGTAAAAAGAGGGCGCCAGATGAGCCGAGCTACTCGTTTCAAGTCATAGATCAGGATATGGGGAAAGTAACAAGAAACACTTAATTTTTTAATATTGCAATAATCTACACTTTAATTAATGTAATCATTAATACATAGGTTCAGCAATGCGTCTGAACATCAGCATAGCAATGACTTACGCAAGTACGTGTCTTTCTCTATTAAAGATTAGCATACTTAAAAATTATGCTAATCTTTATCGGTACTAGATTTATTTAGCTTTATACTGAGTATTACATGAAGGAAACTGTTTTTTCGATTACTATATCAGTAACTTGTGTTTCTGGAGATTTTTTACGTTATCATTAAATTGCCAATTATTTTATTTAGTATAATTTAAAAACTTAAGAAACCCAAGTCTGTTTAAATTTCGAGCGTGAACATCAAAATAAACTTTTGATCCTAACTTTAATTTTCATACTCAAACTACGAATAATTTTGTCTAGAGGCCGAGATAATTTTAAAATTTTCCACATTTTAACTCTTTTCTACTGATATGTAATAATACTTTAAGGTAAATTATTAAGTATTAAGCTATAAGCACAGCCACGAAGCGTTAATAAGGATCTGATACCTATCAAAAAGAGGTAATTTTGGATTAGGTCGTTCTCGAGGCCCTTAGGTATCTAGAGCACAGCTCAAGTAATCGACTTGAGTGCTTCACCAGAGGAATGCCGTCGCTATCCTTCGTCCCTCGAATACTTAAAGGTTCGTCGTCCTCACGATAAAAGCTATCGACCACTGACAGTCTAAGTATGTGTTGGTTAGTCATACGATATAGGTGTATTTATATTTACATTTACTGTAATGGCCTTCGTGCCCTTTCTCTTGTCCTTTTGACGTGTACGAGTTGCGGTTTTCGTACCGGTACACGCAAGAGAGTCCAGATCTAGGTAGGCAATAGATTTCTGTGACCCAGGCTCGCTGGAGAACAAAATTTTTCCTTCCTCGTCAGTGCCTTTTATAGGTGCTTGGTAGATAATTTTTCGCCGTAATCTACGTTATCTCTCTGCGCACTATCGATCCTACGTATTTGCTAATAATCCTTGTGCATGGATTATCTAGCGTCCTGGGCGTGATTGACAATGCATGTTTTTTGATTAGTGCGAATTCTTTAATGTAAATGTGACGAATTTTTTCTGATTTTTATTAACTATTTCTAAGTACAAAAATGAGTAACATAGGAACAAATTTTAATATGAATAAAAAGCGTAGTCTATAAGTCTTTCTATGACAAAGAATTGCAATTGATGCCTCAATTATCTTTTATTTATGTCAGTTGTAATATTCCCACTAAGTGCAATCTGAGATAAGTCAAAATTTCAAATCACAGGTAAATCAATAAAGTTTATACATTGCTCTTCATTTTTAAAACTCATAGTGTCATTTATAAATATAATTTATAAAAAAGATCATGTAAATACCAGTTTATCTGCAAATGCATGTATTAACGAAAAATGGCTTGCTGCCTACGATATTTTTAAACTGTTCAATTTATTTAAAAAAGTTAGATTGAATTTAAGTCTTGTTCAGCAGATCATTAGTTAAATTAATTAATGGTTGTGTAGTCTCCAAGTTAAAAGTACTTATTTTTCAGCTGCAAGTGAAACTGAATCTCTCAAGCCAGAGTACCAAAAACTATTAGACTCATACGGATGTCTAGGAGTGCTACCATTTCACCATGAAGATAATAATTTTTTGTACCTCATCGTTGTTACAGGATGCCACTCGATTGGTAAAATTTATGATTCTGAAATATTCAGGATAACTCAAGTCAATGTCATTCCTTTGTCTTTCACTGAGTTTAATTGTGAAGATCGCATCTCAGAGGTTCGAAAAGTTTTGAACTCTGGCACCTTTTATTTTTCATGGTCGTCTTCACCTAATTACTCTTTAGATGTAACGCTTAGCGTTCAAACAAGATTCAATTCAAATGCTACAGATAATAGATATTTTTGGTAAGTAAAAGTTTTATAATCAAAATCAAAACTGTCTATACAAAATAGTATTAAATGTTAAATTTATAAACTTGTTCGTCATTTTGTATTATTAAGTACATAAAAAAAATTTTTTCAATTTTTTTTATATTGCATGATTAACGATTAATTCCCACTCAATAAACTTATGAATGCAAATACTCATACATGTGTAATAATCAATGAATTAAAGTATAATAATCAATGAATCAAGACCTTACATACGTTAAGTACTTAATAATGTTTGCTACAACAGAGTACCATTTAATATTAAACAAACAAATAATAAAAAAAACACTATGCTTGCAACAGTTTATTGTAATTACACTTAGCTTACACTGTGACAAGTAAAATTTTATGCCATCAGTGGTAGTGGTCATGATAACTATTGCACATAAAAATTACACCACTTTCTGTTATTCTTTCTACAAAAGGAATTTTCGATCCATTGTCGCTCGTTTGGCATACGATGGCTCCTTTAAAAGGAAATGAGAGAACGGAGAAAAATTAATGCCACATAAAAGAAAATGTAAACTAAGCACTATACGTTTAACGCCTTGAGCCACTATTGATTTATTTTATCACATTACACTTGAACTAGATTATCGACACAGTATCCGAATTACTCTCCTTTCTGCAATAGTTTTCTCTCTCTTTCCCTCTTATGCACATTTACCTGACGTTTTATTTTTTCTTGAAATCTTTTACTCTCTCTCCTCTCTCTCTATCTCTCTCGGTAAGCTACCTTGGCACTGCAAGTGGTTCCTCGAAACACTAGTGTCAGTGACAAACCATGAAAACTAGTGACGATGGCGACTTTTCTCTCACGTAACGGTCTTCTGGTTATCCCCAGGAGTGGCAGCTTCTCGTCTCTCGTGCACCTACTGGCTTTCGCTCAGGTACACGTCTCTCATGCATACACATATATTTGCTTACACACATACTTACCCATGTATATTGTAACAATGCAAAAATTGCCTCCACTCCCCGAAACGATCTCGCTGATACAATTTATATGTGTAGGGTAAACATTTCAAGCTCCGATTTCGTTTGTTTTTTGGGAGCTGTATATACGCTGAGAGGAGGAAGACACAACTCTAACAGACTTTTAGCTCAACCGCAGAGAGAAAGCAGCGCTGATGGAAGATGAAAAAAAAATTCATACGAGGCGACCTGCATAAACAGTAGCTGCTGTGTCGAAAGTGACGGTGAAAAGAAATACGTTAAAACTGAAGCGGTGGTGGTTAGGGCTAAAACGAGAGCTTGCTTTGGAAGTTAGTCTTGAGCTGAGCGCCTGAGTGCAAGCAGCGAGAGTTCCACTGATTTTTGCGACTTGGTTTAGGGTGTGTGTTAGAGAAGAGATCGAAAGAGAAGAATAGTTGATAGAATTTTCGAGAATGCGCGTAGAGTGTTAAGAAAGGCAGGGAGAGAGAAAGAGGAAGAAGTGTGAGCGCAAGTCCCACAGCTCCTGTGTTCTTCCAAGATGAGATCTCCAGATCGAGAATGATGGAAGTGGCTAGGGCAAGCAGAAGAGGGTAAGAGAGTGAGCGAGAAAGAGCAAAACCGTACAATCAACCAGCTTGAGAACCCTGAACGTGATTACGCTGGTAACTCACTGACATTTGACCAGGTGGTGAGGCTAGCTAGAGACAGAGAGAGGCAGTGTCTTGAGACGAGACGAGGAGGTTGCAACGTTCATTCTCAAGAGTGCTGCCATTAGCGTTTGCATGTATCGTGTCTGTATGTATGAGTAAGAGCTGAGAGAAGAGATAGATGGGTGGACAAAGGAGAGAGAGGCAGTGAGAGAATAGGACGACGGGAACAAAATCAAGGATGATAGAGAAGGAGATAGATAGAGAAAGAGAGAGTGGCGTAGATAAAGAGAAAGAAAAATGGAGTGGCGCAGACAAAAAAAGAGGAGAGGTTATCATCAGCGAAGAGTAGTGTTAGATTGTGGACAGAGTGTGAATGTGCGTATGTTTAAGAAGAACGAGGACAGGCTATTAAGCAAAAATCTTTCCAGATACAGGACATGGAGGACATGCGCTTGTGGCAAGCGTGGTGCAAGTTGAGTGCCAACAGTACCGTGTGAGTGACGTATTATGTAACTAGCGCCCCTGGCTTCGCCCGAGACTCGCTAAGTAGAACACCGTAGTGTGTTGACATGTAATGTAAAACGTTTTTAGTGAAATGTTTAACATTTATTTCTGACACTTCTCAGAACAAAAATTTTCTTATTAAAAACATGTTTGTTTAGAATCCATGCAGTTTATTTGTTCAATTACTAAGGTGTAAGAAAATGAAAAGAATATAATTATGCTAAAAAGTACCGTGCGTTCCTTATGCCATAAAATAACCGTTGATCCTGAGGGGCCATTGGTTTGTAGTTTCTTTCTGTAGTATAATCTATAAACAGGAATATTTTGTAAAGCTGTATAGATTTAAAACTCAGAAATAATATATCATTTTAAAAAATTTGGTTGTCTTATCTCACAACTTAATTACCACAGCAACAAAGTCCTCAAGCTTAATTTCTACATTTTTTTATCGCCAAAAAAATACAAATACATATTTTACCTATTTAAAAATCTGGAAGACTCAAGAGATAACTATGAAAGTTATACTGAAAGGCTGATCTCTCATTTAATAAATTATTTATTTAATGCTGCTTTAATCTTGATGAATGTTTAGCTTTATTTTCTTGATGCCTAAAATTGTTTTCATTAGATGCATTTGGAGTTTTCCTTCCAATTCGACTTCTTGTTACTTATAGGATATTTTTCTCAACTTTATTAGGTTATATATTTGTTAGAATCTAGTTCAACGTCTGATGACCCTGAAAAGGGCCAGTGAACGTCTTAAGTAAACTCTTTTTTGACTAAAGTTTCCAGCAAACGTAATTGCCTTTATACCTCAGGGTGATCTTCTCTGGCCTGTTATTGTAGCACCAAACTAATAGGGAGGAAAATTACAACGTTTGAAGCTTTGGAGCTAGTTGTAGAGCTCTTTTCCAACGTCTCTTGGTATATCGTAAAAAATGTTGGTATCTGAAGCACCTTTTTTTTGCAGACTCAGTTGTTTCAATGATCTAAAGCGGAGGGATTGGTTCGTGATGCTTGCCCGTTGGAGGCTGTCCCGTTGGCTCAAGCTTATTTTTTCTTCAGAGCTCTTAGGTTCTTCCAGTGCAGACCTTGGAAAACCAATCGACGCCTTCTAGTGGATCCTTATGAACTAAAACGCAGATCTAGCTTATTTTAACAAATTTTTGAGCTTATTTATGACTATTGTTATTAACTTTTTTAAGAAAAAAAATATGCGAAAATTATCTTGGGATTATCAAGTTTAGTTGATAGTTCTTTCCGTAGAATAGAAGAGTTCCTGCTCGAATACTTTTTTTCAGGAGTAGAAACCCAAGGTGTACTGAGAAAAAAGGTGATCTACAAGAAAGATAATTTTTAACGCTGCGTTGGCGCCCCTTATTACTTTTAGGGGCAGAAGCAGGGTTACAATATACATATTCGTGTACAGTCCTACACCCATATCTTTTCACAAGTACCTTTTTTACCTACAAATGTTTTCATTGATTTCATTTTCACTTTATGAATACTGACGAACACACTCTTGTATACTCTTGGCTATGCTTCTGACGTTCAGTGTTTATACCTCCAAGCTCTGGGGTCCTCCTTTTCTCCAGTAAAGGAATGAAAAAAAAAACTTGTTGCTTTGTATGTGATACACTACAAAAGTGCAAGTTTCAAAAACAGCTAAAAGGTATATATGTTAAAAAATAGAGTAGAAGCTTGTAAAAAAGAAAATAAGAGGTACTAAGTTATTTATGTATTAGCTTGTTAAACAAAAGAATCTTAACACAAAATAAAATAACTTAATCAAAAAGATGTTCATTGATATGTATTTTAAAAAGGGTATAGCATCTTTACAATAGACATAAATGGCCAGTAGTGTAAATGAATATACATACGCACATACAGCTTTACATAAATGCACAGTAATGGTGCATAAGCTACACTCTATAGATTATAAAAGACTGTATAGCTGAAATAGAACTTCAGTACAGCGTATAAACAACGTGTTTCTATTCTCGGTATTGTGTTAATTAACTCTAGAGGTACTGAAGAAAATTTTCTCTTAAGTAATTTCTACTCATGTAAAATAATTTTTAACTGAACAATAGTTTTTTCGTAATCCATAGTTCTTTACACAAAAATTCATAGCTTATTCTTTAGAAGTCAACGTTATGCTTTAAATCGTCTACCACCTCTCTATGTGTACAGTAATTATTTTTCAACTGATAAAACTCACAAAATTGTTATATTTGGCTCCACGTTTATCCTTACAAGGGATTTTGCCATCATTTAATAATTTTAACCTTATGGTTGGTACAAAAACTGAGTATAATTTTTGCAGGTTTGTCATAAGTCTGTTAATATACTATAATTTTTCCTTAAATTTACAATCTTAATCTCACACTCAAAGAAAAATGGAAGTGTCAGACTTAAAACTTGTGGTACTCTCATGTTACGATAATTATTGAACTCTTTTACTACCACATTTGACTGTACCTCATTCAATATTAGAAACGTAGTAATTCAATGTTTCTAGTGGCGCTTTGCTTCCAATTTAGAAGTTAGGTGTGACCAGCTTTGAGCGACAAGCACTTAAACAATATTGAACGCTATAAGCTCTACGGTAGGGGTGCAGAAGCTCGATGTTGGGCGCTCTCAGCTCCCATTATCGAGCTTAGAGAGCTCAACTACTTTCCATGTTGGACTTCAGTCAAGTAATGTAAAATTTAATTGTATAAAAAGAGTATTAGTTTTAGGAAATAGGTTATTAGGTATGTTATAGTTATATGTATAACATATAGTTATACATGTACACTCAATAACCCCTAAGTTGTCTTTTTTAATGGAATGCATGCAAAAGTTTTTTTCACTTAATTTTAAAAAATAACAATACAACATAGTGTTTAAATGCTTTATTATCTATACGGCTACAAAATTCTTTTATTATATATTATTTCATAATAACTGAGTTATCAATTTGAATGTGTCATACATTATACTCAGTAGATACATATAAATCTTTATTTATCTGTGTCACCAGACATGGCCCTATAGGATGTATATCTTCGGCAGAGGATACACTAGTTTTACTTTTATCAACAAAAACTGTAAATGCATTGAATTTACTTTTAATTTATATACTATGTAAGTCACAAACAATAAAAAAAATTTTACCCTTAACTATATAAATTTTTAAAATTTTTTGAAAAACTGAACCCTTATCGATTACATCTGTGATAATTACACTGCCAAAAGTGTAAGTTTTATTTATTATTCTTATAGATGTCAATAATTTTTCATTGCTTATTGCAAATGCATGAAATTTTTTAACGTCAAGTGACAGTTCTCTTTCCAGATTGTTTCAATTTGATTCATTTTTTGAAATATCTATACCTTTTGCAAAGCATTGCTGAAGTTGTATTTTTGTTGCTACAGATAAGGGGAGATTTTTATGTGATACCGTGGATGAAGCAAAGTCTTTCAGCTTTTTGTTTTGTCTTTTTAAAGGCATTCCCCGTAGATGTACGACTGAGCCGTTTTTCTGTAATATTTCTGGTAGGTAAACTAATAAATGCATTTTCGGTTTGCGTGGTCCATAGTACTCGATGTTTTTTTTGTTTTGTCTGGCTATTAAATACCTTAGTAGAGATATATCTGAATTAACGATAAGTGGTGAAGTTATGATACCAATTATTTCTCTGAGCAAAGAGTAGACATGAAGTAGATGGATGCCAATGTTTATTATTATCAGGTACAAGTTCACCTGTTGTAAGACCGAAGCAGCGAGCAAAGCACAACATTTCTGCGGCGGATTGCTTAATTTTAATTTTTGTTCGAATTTTATCTTTTTTATTTTTTTTTGTTTCCTTTATTAAGGGGCACAAACTATTGGAATATTTTTTGATTCCTGTTGTGATAGAATTTTTTTTAACATCGTTATTATAATTAGTAACGGTTCTTAACAACGATTCATCTTCTATTAACATATTTTGGCAAACACTTAAAGTCACTGTACAAATTCTACAATAACGAGTAGCAGAAAAGCTCTTTACGAAGCCTGTCATAGAATTCATAGCTAAATTGTCACCTAACAGTAGTACACATTTGAAATAAATTCTTATCGGATTTTTTAAAAATAAAACAGTATTACCATTTGTGCATAGCGAATTAATTTCATCGATTAATTTTTCAAATATAGCTATGTTTACTAATATTTTGCGGTGTTTTGAATAAAAAATACAAGCTAGAACGATATTTCATAGTTTTGAAGTGTATTTAGCAGGTAAAAAAAGTAACAAAATGAATCCTCCACCAAGTTTCTGTTGCCCATAATGGGATCCCAAGGGAATCCCAGTTTCAAAGTCATCATAATAAAAACAAAGGAAAAGAAAGTTTTTTTTTTATTTGAGAAGTTGTAATTTTTTTTTTTCCACAATTTAGCTTNCTGTACTTTTGACCAAAGCCACTTATCTTTACGTATTTTGACGCGCTAAATCCAAATCCAAAGTCTGTTTGACCCGTACACCCTCAAAAATTTGAGTAAATTGCGAAAAACTGCAAAAATTGTCGAAAATCGTAAAAAATCACATTTTCAGCTCATCAAACATTCAAAAAATTTTTGTACACATGTAACGAGGTTGATTCATATGGTTTTTGACGCGTTGAATCCGAATCTGAGGTACGTTTGATCCGTACACCCTCACAATTTCGAGTAAATGGCAAAAAACTGCAGAAAATAGCCGAAAATCAAAAGAAATCATATTATTGACTCTTTAAACATTCGAGGACATTGGTAGACACTAATGAGGTTCTAAATTTTATCAATTATTTCTTGAACTATATAAAAAAACGGCAAGTTGCATTAAACCAAAGTTAAGTTGTGACGAGACTGGCTGCATTATAATGAATATATGTTCAGGATAAAAAAAAATAATTAAATAATTTGTTGCTTCATTAATAATGAAAAAGTTAATCTATAACTGTTTTATCAAATTATGCACAACTGTTTATACATTTTCATCAGAAATATTAAGTATGTGAAAAGTAACGAATTTAATAATGTGCTAAATTATTTACATAGACCATTAAAACATATCGCTTATAATTTAAAATATACTTCTACAGCATCGTTAATTAAATTAAATTTGTGATGAACACTGGCATTAATTGCAATATACGTATTGTATTTCTCTGTTAAATTTCCACAAATAAATATTGCAGGACTTACTTTTGACACCCCGAATTTTTCTAAAATTTGATCCTGTTTTCTTTCAGAATTAATTAGGATGTCTTCGGTCAAGTCATCGTGATTCTTAAAGCATTCAATACATTTGAGTATTTTTGGTTTTTTTCTTGTTTATTAAATATTAGTGATGCTAAAATGATTGTGATTAGAAACGTTTCATATCTCAAGTACGTAACTATTATGAAAAAAAAATGTTTCAATCAGTATTAATCGTTATAATTCTGTAATTACTTACCAATATAAAAAAAATTTTAAACAGTTTTAAACATAAAAGTTTGTCCTATCTTTGACGTTTTTTGTTCAACAAAGATCGTTTTGATGCCTTTAGTACGAAAAATAGCCTTCACCCCATTCAACTAGAGAAATTATAAAGGTACTTGTATTGGTATTAAAAGAAATGAGCCGTCAGGTATGAATACTATTTCTCGTACCAAGAGCACAACAAACGTTCAAAAGTTACGAAAAACGCCTAACGTGAGAAAACTATTTTTTTTTTTTCATACTACTATCATGTCAGAATGAGAGAAGAAATATTTCATTTCAAAAATAATAAAAATAAAAAATTTATTTACGAAATAAGTATCACCTTCACATGACGAAATACTACTTCAAAAATTTGATCTTTTGTTAATTTTATCTTTGTATTAGAAGACATTGTAGGCAATTTAATTAAGTAAATCAGCAGTAGAAAATAATGTAGATAAGGCACACCCACAATAAAACAAAAAATAAGAGTTTTCTTAAAAACCAAATGCCAAACAATACCAAATACTGATGACTAGCGTACGTTTCTCTGTTCAACGGAAAACACGTCTATAAAAAACAGCAGCCTTATTTTAATACTTTATTGCACTAAGGTTATAGATCGCATTTTTCTGACATTACTAAAACGTATGAGGCATTGGAATATCTTTTGTATAAAACTTACATCCATACGAATCTAAGAACAAATACTCTTCTTTAACAGTTCCTTTAAAAATTTCCAGCTCAATATACTGTGCACTAACTTGTTTATTACTTGGCGAATACCAGTCTTCTTTCAGTTAATTGGGAAAAGTTTCACGAATTTTTTGTCGTAAATGGAAAAACTGTTGTCTAGTTAAACTAAAATAATTATAAAATTATCACACAACAAAATCTTAGTTTAATATTTCTATGTAAACTTACTCATGTGTTCCATTAAAAAACTCGTTCCCAATGATAATGTGAGCTAAGTTTGTACAGTAACCATAAAAATTTTTAGTTTTATAGTTGCTTTTTGCATCCAACTCATAAGCTGCTGTGATTTTTTTTCCTTCACTACTTTGATTCAACAAACGAAGAAGAGACTTGTTTTTAACTACAGGTTGTTGATTCAAATTACCTAATTTTTACATGAAAGTAGGAAAAAAATTAAAGGTCTATGGACATTATACAAAGTACAAATATTATTAAAAACCTCTGTGTATGAATAAATAGTAAAATACTCAATCACCTTCAAAATTTTTTCCATTCTGTTCTGGTAAACCAAGTAGTCTTAAGCGTTTGCCATCAACATTATTATAAACATGTAGATTACTGAACTCACTCACACTATGCATAATCGACTCAAATGAATTTTCTTGTGTATCATTAGGCACATAAGCTACAGTAGGCGTTGGCCAAAATTGTGGGCTTTGAGGAATAATACATGCATTTAAATTGAATGTTGATGTCAGATTCAAAGCGTTTGTGTGGGAAGAACAGGGTGAAAAAGCGTTGTGAGTTAGTGAGGAATAAGCTATATTTTTATCAGCTATTTGCTGAGTATTAGAATGACTAAAGTTCATTTCTATATTATGAAAAAAGCAAAAAAATGTAATATAGGTACATTTATGTATATGCACTTATATCGTTATTGAGTTTAATTAAAATACCAGAAGCCTGAGAGTAGTGAGAATTTTGTGTCACATTAGTGAAGTATGGCGTATTCATCATAATTGAAATCAGGAATATTCAATTCACTCGTACATCATCTATCCATATTTTATTAATTTATAATTAATTCAACACAGTCAGTACTTAGAAGAATACAAGTATTGTGAGATAGTTACTTACCAAAAAATGCTCATCCTTTTATCTCTTACTATAATGTTTAAGTCACGAAAACAACACTGTGGTGCGAAATACTTACTTTTGAAAGAATACGTTGGAACTCTCGAATATAGACAACTGGCACACTGACAGGTAATGTTACTGTGGAGCATATAAAAAGTTTATTTATGTTTAAGCGAACCATCACCAAATAGTCAAAATTCAGTGAACTAACCCAAGTGAACGTATATAGGTCAGAGGAGGAACCTTAACACTGTTAGTACAAAAACCGGGTGTTTATTTTTTTAATAACATTCCAGTGGAATTTTCCCCTGTAATGAGTAGGAAAAAATAGTAGGAATGGAATGTATAACTTGTTAAATCAGAAAATAAGGAGGAACATTGTAAAAAAAAATTTAAAAAGGTGTCAAAAAGCAGTTTTCGTGAAATGAGGGCTAAAACAAAAAAAAATAAAAAACAGTGACTTGTAGCGCTTACAAAAAGAAGAAAAATTTAAACTAGAAGTGATCAATTACTTTTCACGTGAATAAATGATACCTCTATAAATCGCGATTGTTTGATAACACCGGCACACAAAAAAAAAGTGGACTGTACTTTTGACCAAAGCCACTTATCTTTACGTATTTTGACGCGCTAAATCCAAATCCAAAGTCTGTTTGACCCGTACACCCTCAAAAATTTGAGTAAATTGCGAAAAACTGCAAAAATTGTCGAAAATCGTAAAAAATCACATTTTCAGCTCATCAAACATTCAAAAAATTTTTGTACACATGTAACGAGGTTGATTCATATGGTTTTTGACGCGTTGAATCCGAATCTGAGGTACGTTTGATCCGTACACCCTCACAATTTCGAGTAAATGGCAAAAAACTGCAGAAAATAGCCGAAAATCAAAAGAAATCATATTATTGACTCTTTAAACATTCGAAAACATTTTTGTAAACATGTGTCGAGGTTTATTCTTATACATTTTAATGTGCTAAACCCGAATCCTAAGTTTGCTTGACCCGTACACCCTCAAAATTTTAATAAATTTGCAAAAAACAGCAGAGAACCCGCAGAAAGTAGCAGAAAATCACAGTAAATCGTAAAAAATTAAATTTATATGCTCAAGCTGACTATAACAAAAAATTTCATGCAGATTTTGTCCAATTCTCATGTTTCATTTTTTACTGAGTTAAAGTTAGAGATTTGTTTAGCTCCAAAACTTTCAAAATTCCAAAGAAATCGTATAAACAGAAAAAAATTGCGTTTGCAAAATAAAGCAAAATAGGTCTACACATGTGGTGAATCATGTTTTCATTTATATTGCTCTCACACTTTCTTCCTCTTGTGGCGAACTTGTTTCTCTTCGAACGACCTATGAAGCGGGTTTCTCTTTCTCTGACTCCTCTCTTGAGTTGTTTCTCTCTCCAATGTCCAACAGAAATCAGCCATCATGTTGATACACCATCTTCCTTGATATCGATTTTCCATTTTACTTATATTTTGATGGAATCTTTCTCCTTGCTCTTCGCTGTAATCTCCAAGGTTTTCTAGAAAATAAGCAAGGTGAGGATGTAAAAAATGTAATTTGAGACTCATCGAACAACCCAACTAATTGAAATTGTCTAACAACTCTTCAACTATATTCTGGTAATTCTCACTCTTCTTATTCCCTAAAAAGTTCTGAGATATGCTCTTAAAACTTTGCCATGCTGCTTTTTCTACATTATTCATCTTAGTAATAAAATTGTCATCATGAAATAGAGCACGAATTATGGGACCATAGAAAATACCCTCCTTCAATTTTGCATCACTTATCGTGGGAAACTTCTTACCTAAATGTTGAAAGCAATCACCATCTTTGTTCAGAGCTTTGACGAATTGCTTTATGAGACCCAGCTTGATTTGAAGAGGTGGTAGTAAAAATTTGGAAGGTTCAATCAATAATTAACGTACGATGTTCCACGATCCTAAATAAAATTCAGTTCTCTCTGGCCAGTCTTTTTAAATATAACGATTTTTCTTGTCTCTGCTTTCCCATAAATATAAGAAGCAGGGATTTTTTGTGAATCCGGATTGTTGACCTAGCATTAGAGTTAAAACTTTGAGATCACCACAAACTTTTCATTGATGTTTTGCGTAGTCTATTTTCTCCAATACTATCTGTAAATTCTCATAGGTCTCTTTTAGTTTCGTGGAATGAGCTATTGGAATAGGAGCGTACAAATTTCCGTTGTGAAGCAGAACTGCTTTGAGACATCGTTTCGATGGATCAATAAAAAGTCTCTGCTCTTCGTCCTTGGTAATATTTTATTTCAATTCATTAACTAATCCTTTTACGTCAGAGCAGAATGCCAGTAAGTTTTCCTCATCTTTGGTGAAGAATTTTCGAAACTCCTTATCTTTATTACAATAAATGTTAGCACTAGTTCCTTTTGATAGCAAATTTCTTTTCATCAGTGCTGCTGCCAAGTATTCAGCTCCATCTTTGGGTAAACCAAGATCTCGTATCAAATCATTTCAATCTTCTTGGGTGAATATTTGAAAGGCACTCCTCTTAAAGACTGGTGAGTAATCATCTTCCTCGTCATTCTACTTACGTTCTTCTTCGAAAAACTCATCAGCTTGCATTGCTTCCTCTTCGCAAAATTGGCCAACATCCATGGTTTCTGGAGCTGTTGTTTTGTTTGAGGCTACTATTTTTCAGATCTCGCAACTAAAGAAACATTAGCGTACGAAATTTTAGTCTTCGTAGCTGTAGTGAAACCTGTGGTATTTGTCATACAAGAGTAACAGTTTTCACGGCATAATGGGGCAAACTATAGCATTGGCTTCGTGAATCTTAAAATCCTTTTTTTTTTAGTCTTACCCCATCGTGTTAACATCGTATAACACGAATCGCAGACCGTATGTAAAATCCAGTTCTCATTCTGATAAGAAATTTCCAAATCGTAGCACTCTGTGTAGAGCAATTTCAATTTACCAGAAAGAGGCCTCTGGTATTCGGAAACTTTCAATTTAGATCATGTAAGGGCTTGTGCCTGTAACCAGAGCCCCTCCACGTGGTGACGGTGGGATGGGTCCACGCAGCAGAGTCTTTGGGTCAACTTGGCCTGTGTAGAGTGTAATGCCGCAAGAAATGTCTCACGTGTATGACAAATATTTTGATGTGTTTTGCTGCGTATGTGGCAAGTTTAAAGTTTCCAAATACCGGAGGCCTCTTTCCGATGAATTGAAGTTGCTCTACAGAGAGTGCTACGATTTGAAACTTTCTAATCAGAATGGTAACTGTATGCTACATATGGTCTGCGATTCGTGTTGTACGATGTTGAAACGATGGGGTAAGACTAAAAAAAAAAAGGATTTTAAGATTCACGAAGCCAATGCTATAGTTTGCCCCATTATGCCGTGAAAACTGTTACTCTTGTATGACAAATACCACAGGTTTTACTACAGCTACGAAGACTAAAGTTTCGTACGCTAATGGTTCTTTAGTTGTGAGATCTTAAAAATAGTAGCCTCAAACAAAACAACAGCTCCAGAAACCATGGATGTTGGCCAATTTTGCGAAGAGTAGCAATGCAAGCTGATGAGTTTTTCGAAGAAGAACGTGAGTAGAATGACGAAGAAGATGATTTCTCACCAGTCTCTAAGAGGAGTACTCCTCAAACATTCACACAAGAAGAATAAAATGATTTGATATGAGATCTTGGTTCAGCCAAAGATGGAGCTAAATACTTGGCAGCAGCACTGAAGAAAAAAAATTTGCTATTAAAAGGAACTAGTGCTAACATTTATCGTAAAAGAGATGAGGAGTTTCGAAAATCCTTCACTAAAGATGAGGGTAACTTACTGGTATTCTGCTCTGACGTGAAAGGATCAGTTAATGAGTTAAAACCAAATATTTACACGGACGAAGAGTGGAGACTTATTATTGATCCATCGAAACGATGTCTCAAAGCAGTTCTGCTTCACAACGGAAATTCGTACGCTCCTATTCCAATAGCTCATTTCACGAAACTAAAAGAGACCTATGAGAATTTACAGATAGAATTGGAGAAAATAGACTACGCAGAACATAAATGAAAAGTTTGTGGTGATCTCAAAGTTTTAACTCTAATACTAGGTCAACAATCCGGATTCACAAAAAATCCCTGCTTCTTATATTTATGGGAAAGCAGAGACAAGAAAAAGTTTCCCACGATAAGTGATGCAAAATTGAAGGAGGGTATTTTCTATGGTCCCATAATTCGTGCTCTATTTCATGATGACAATTGTATTACTAAGATGAATAATGTAGAAAAAGCAGCATGGCAAAGTTTTAAGAGCATATCTCAGAACTTTTCAGGGAATGAGAAGAGTGAGAATCACCAGAATATATTTGAAGAGTTGTTAGACAATTTCAATTAATTGGGTTTGTTCGATGAGTCTCAAATTACATTTTTTACATCCTCACTTTGCTTATTTTCTAGAAAACCTTAGAGATTACAGCGAAGAGCAAGGAGAAAAATTCCATCAAAATATAAGTGAAATGGAAAATCGATATCAAGGAAGATGGTGTATCAACATGATGGCTGATTTCTGTTGGACATTGGAGAGAGAAACAACTCAAGAGAGGAATCAGAGAAAGAGAAACCCGCTTCATAGGTCGTTCGAAGAGAAACAAGTTCGCTACAAGAGGAAGAAAGTGTGAGAGCAAAATAAATGAAAACATGATTCACCACATGTGTAGACCTATTTTGTTTTATTTCACATTTATGATATTCATACTCCACACTTTTTGGACGTACAAGAACATATTTCGAAAGGATTTGAAAAAAACTTTTTTTAGTTCTTTAACGCTCGCAAACGCAATTTTCTTCTGTTTATACGATTTCTTTAAAATTTTGAAAGTTTTAGAGCTAAACAAATCTCTAGCTTTAACTGAGTAAAAAATGAATCATGAGAATTGGACAAAATCTGCGTGAAATTTTTTTTTATAGTCAGCTAGAGCATATAAATTTAATTTTTTACGATTTACTGTGATTTTCTGCTACTTTCTGCGGTTTTTCTGTTGTTTTTTGCTAATTTATTAAAATTTTGAGGGTGTACTGCTCAAACGATCCTCGGATTTGGATTCAGCGCGTCAAAATTTATAAAGAAAAGTGGGTCTGGTCAAAAGTACAGTCTACTTTTTTTTTGTGTGCCGGTGTAATTATCTACTCAACTAGTGTAAGTCATAGACATATCTTTCAAGGCGCAAATTTTAGGGCTTTAAGTCCTTTATATTTTTCTTTACTGTGTCAAAAATTTCGAAACCTATTAAGATAATTGAGGAAACATAAAATATCTATTAAGAAAATATAAAATGCCATGTATCTGCCAATCTATTATCGTACTGTGAAAATGTACACCTATGCATGTGTACAGAAGCTGTTTATTCACAAACATATTGGAAAATAAGTGGCAAAACCATCCAATAAAATTCCAGAAGAAGCATCCAAAACCTTTATTTTGCGGACGGGGCCATTTGCCGAGCAAGCAGCGTAGAAAGCCGATGTGGTGGGAAGTGCAGCAATTCCGCTCTCTCGCAGCTCTCAGCTAGTAAAGTATACTACTTTATTCCCACCACATCTACCTTTTTAAAATGAATCGTAGTTCAGATGCTTATTGGCCAGGTGCAAGTGATGAGAGAGCATAAATGAGTTGACGCCAGCGTGCGTAGTGGCGAAAACAGAAAATCTGGGTTACCAAATTACTGTCATTTTTGCTTAATTAAGGAGAGAATAATAGTATTTTGTCAAATTCACAGATTTTATCATCACGTACGCATAAATAGTATCAATATTATAAAATTGCAGTAACACAAATGTAAAAAAATAAACTATATAGAGCCAAGAACAGTTGTGAAATGTTTGAATGTAACAACATATTAATGAAGCCTCGTTTGTTTTCAATCCAGAGCACACTCTCAGAAGCAGACAGCAAAAAGTAATATAAGTACGTGAAATAAGACGTGATCATTATGATTTTTATTATTTAAACGTTTATTAAATAGGGGTGTAAGAAATTGCTGTGTTCTTCAGTGTTACAGTAGCGCAAAGACAGATGGAGTAAAATTACATAAATTTCGATGATTATGTAACTGTAAACAAAAGTAATTTTCATGTTCATGGCAACTCAGACAATTTTCAAAATAATCTGATTAAAACGTACATGCAGGTTAACTTTGTAAGAAGCTACAGTGACCAACGTCTGCCTTACTACATCGGCACTCGTCAAATTGCTAACTCCATCACTTCGAAATTCCGTAACATCGCACACATGACTACTTTCAACCAACTGTTTATCTTTTTTTAAGGCTTCAGAGTTAAAAAAATCGAAGATGTGATATTTATAAATTCTGTTTTTTATAACATCCATTATCAGATGAATAAATATACTAATTTTTTGCTAATTAATTAATTATTACTAAAAGTGTGCATCGGTGTATGTTGTTGAAGTATAATGTGGGTACCCGTGATTGCATGATTTTGACACTAAGAGTGGCGCTGCATGACATGCACCTGGCCATTATGAGGGGTGCATTTATTATTTTAAAAACTGTTTTTCAATAAATTTGTACAGTAAGCTCTTTTGAACACATACAAATGCGTACATTTTTACAGTACGATCGATGCTCGTCGATTGGCAGACATATGGCATTTTTACATTTTCTCAATTATCTTGATAGGTTTTGACATTTTTTACAAAAAAAAAAAAAACAATTGACTCCTGCAAAATGTTCCTACGACTTATAGAAGTTGAGTAATCAATTATTCAGAAACGCAAAACGCGAGTTTTTGGGGTATTCATTTATTCACGTAAAAAGTAATTGTTTGAAAATTATTGTTCCCAGCTAAAATTTTTCGTACTTTCAAGTGCTAAAAGTAAATTTTTTTTTTTATTTCCTTTTTATTTTAGCCTTTAGTTGGCAAAAACGTTTTTTTCGGCACCTTTTTGAATTTTTTTAACAATGTTCCTACTAATTTTCTTCTATTTATCGCAGTGAAAAACTCAACTACAATGAGATTTCTAAGAAATGAATGATTTTTTCCTCCGGTCCACATACTATGTAATACGTACGTAAAGTAGTTATTTCTACTATACCAATAAGGTGTAACTTTTTATATTAGTCCCTAAACATCTAGTTATAAAAAACTGTAGGCCAAAAACATATTTCTCAATTATACGGACAGTTAACAAACACCTACAAAATCTTATTTTTTCTATTAAGTAATAGAAATTACACAGTGTAATGGTATGAAATAAAATAATTGATATAAAGCATGATTTTTATATCTTAACTCTTACAAGTCCAAAACGGAACTCATATATATATATAGTTCGAATACTAAGCTATACAGCGCGCAAAGTAGTTGAACTCTGTAAGCTCGATGTTGGGAGCTGAGAGCGACCAACATCAAGCTTCTGCGCTCCCACCGTAGAGCTCATATCGTTCAATATTGTTTGACCGCTTGGCGCTCCAAGTTGGTCATACCTGACTTTTAATTTGGAAGTGAAGTTCGATCAGAATTATTGAACTAATAAATTTAAAATATTGAACGAGATGTTACCAAACGTTGTAGTACAGCACTTCGATCCTATTGAGTGTATGTACTGCCACAAAGTTCGAAGTCTCACACTTCCATTTTTGTTTGAGTGTATTAACACATATTAAATACACTAAAAATTAAGCTGATGTTGTACTGTAAATCAGCACCTCTCCACATGTGCACTGTCATATTTTTTTTCCGTCAGAAAACTTATAAAAACTGTTATGTTTGTTTCATCTTGCTTTCTGTTAAAAGTGTGGTGAGATTTTAATTTCGTGTGCGTGATCACGAAAAATTAAATATTAATTTTTGTAATTATTTACTTAATATTACATCGTGTCCCCCATAATTTTTTCCCTTTGGTAAAAATCGGTGAGTGCAGGCTTTAATAAATTTATTAAATTATCTGATAAGACACAATTTGGTTGTTGATTAAATTTATTTTCCTTATTAAAATATCTTAGGATTCAAAAATGCGATTGATAGAAACATAACTTTAGCTTTGATGAATAAATTGAATACCCAGAAAAAATTAAACAGATAATGTACGACCAAAATCTTTACAAGGACGTGAGATAAAGAGACGAATAAAATATGCTACTACTGCATTATACATGATATAAATTCAAACAGTCGATCAACACTAGCTTGGCATATGACACACTAACACCACTCCATACATACCATTCGGTGAAATCTAACACCACAACGCCGAGTCAATGATTTAAATAAAAAGTATAGTAAATGTATTGTCTGTAGGTAAGAGCAAATAAGGCCTTTGGGCCGACGGTTGGTTCCTGATGAAACAAAATTGTATTTATTTGTTCGAAAAACGAATCTACGAGCTCCGTCCTTCACTTAAGAGTTTGGATGTAACGAATTGGCATCTTTTGTGGGAAACTAAGCCTTTTGTTTTACTTAAAGTATACTTTGACCAAATCAACATTTTGTTTTTTTTTCATATAATTTTTATTTTATTTTTGTTTTTTTATTATTTTTCATATTCAAAATTTCTTTATAATAGATTATACACTCACGGATACGAACAATGTAACTGATGTAACTTCATAGGTAAAGTTACTGAAACAATATCATAGGTCAAGTAAAGCTGAAAAATCACTTGAATTTCTTGAATGGTTGCGTAACGTAACCCTCAATAATTTACGAATCCATCTAGCTGCCCTACACATATTAATACCTAGTGGCCAAAGCACACAACTCAGAGATTTCTTGCAAGATATTGAAAACGGTAGGTCCCTTCTCTCAAATGTGGGAGAACTAGGGTTTTTAAGAACAGTCATTTCCAGGCTAAAGAATAGAACAAGAAGTTGTCTAGACGGGTTAAAATCAAGTACATCAGACGATTTAATAAACCATTTGAAAGCTCACTTTTTTCCCTCTAAAACTTACGCTCAATACGTTACTGACATTAATAATTGTCAAATAAAACAGGGCAAAACTGTTCTACCCGAGTCCTATCCGATGAATTCAAGGCCAACTTAATGTCAAACATATCAAAAACCAAACCTTTGCTGGCGCGTTATAATCATTTTTTCCAAATAGTAAAAGTGTATTCACATATATTTAATATCAAAAGTGATGCTGCTCTACATCGTATGTACAACATAATTTATTGACACTTGATGATAAATCTATTTTTTCTAAGCAATATAGATATCCTCCTGCTCTACACGAACAAGTTAAATATCAGATCGATAAATTATTACAAGAAGGAACCCTTAGCTGATCTTTTAGCCTATACAATAGTCTGCTGTAGATTGTTTCCAAAAAGCCAGGACAAAACGGAGAAAACAGATACCGTCTTGTAATAGATTACGAAAAATTAAATGCTAAAACTAATAATCCAAGAAAGCCTGTGATTTACACAGTCAAAGCTTAAATAAGCTTGAATCCACTACTACAACGAAGCAGGTAGTGAGAGGCAGAAAAAAGGGCTCTAAAATCTAACCCTTTATTATATTGCCAGGAATACAAAGAGGGCAAGGAGATCTCATTGTACCATTAATAGCTCAAAGGTAACTTAAGCGCCAAGCTCAAGGAAAACGAAGTTCACTTCCTTCTTACTGGCCCACTTACACTTGAGACTATGACGATACAGAAATTCTGTATGCATCGAAAGATGAAGAAGATCAGTAACCACCGATACCCCAAAGTGATAAATCTCCACTTCCTAGCCTCTTAAATACTAAACCAGATTTATCATCCATACTATCTACAACATATAATGAGTCACAAAAAGAAGCTTTCACTGGAGCCAGTGAATTAGAAAGAACATTTAATTCTTCAGCACAATCACTAAGTTCTATGACTTCTACAAATAAAAAACTCGAAACTACACCTCAAAAATTAGTAGGATTTAAGTTTAACACGGACTTATGAAGTACATCAGAAGATAAAATAGTTGCTAAAATAAAACAAAATTTAAATCTGTAATCCAGTGCTCGCAGATCAACGCATTCATATGCTTTGGAAAGTAGTGTTACGTTGGAAGGACGCAATTAAGATAAATAAAAATATTTTAAGTCTAAGCCAACGCTCAATAGCCAGGGAGTTGAATTGATTGAACGGTTACGAGAAACTCGGGTGAAGCAGCAACTTCTGGCGTTTTGTTCGCGGTGTAAGTGAACTGTCCGGCTTCTCGCTGGATTTGTCGTCCAGCTAGGGTTAGCAAGCTCCAGCAATAATGCACTGAGTTTTAGTTGGGCGAGTGGATGGTATGATAAATGATAGAAACTTTGTCAGGTTTGCTTACTGTTTATTTTTGAAAAGGTGAGATGGTGTACAAGGTGGGTAGTAGTGAATGCAATTTCTTCAGGTGCGGTCCCGAGGTACTTCGTCTCGTGGATATTCATCTGGAGGCTTCCTGCTCGTGCACTCGGTAAACGTCTCGAGGTAAACGTCCTCGTGTAGAGTCCGCTGTTCCTGGATTAACGTCTCGAGGTATACGTCCAGGGAAGAAGTTTGTTCCGGGGACTTTTCACTCTCTTCTGCTTCGGCAGCAAACGCTGGCTTTTACAGCCAAGAAATGCCAACTGCCCGTGGTGGTGCAACAAGGTTCAGCTGGGAAGCGCTAATGAGCAGTCCTCCAGTCATGGGGCTCTTTACTCATTAGTCGTATGCGTGGGGCGTTGTCGCAGCCATTCAGGTGAAAAGTAGCTGCCTCCACACTGAACCTTCTTGCACCGGCGTGAGGAAAGTGGCTATCTAAACTGCTAATCGCTTTCGTCTCTCCTTACAAATTGGAATTTGTACAATTTTTACTCATTTTCTATAATCACGTGATTCGCACACTTTCGCTTGGTTTTGCGTGCCGGTATTGTGATTCTCTTGCAAATTTATATAGTTTTAAGTGTGAATCGTAAAAATTGGTCAACTTTATCGAAAGTTGCTGCAGGCTACAATCGGTACATGTGCCGATTTACAAGTTTTTGCATAAGGTTCGATGGTACATGTTTGCTAATCATACAATCTTCAGACCAGGAGGTAAGATCTTATTTGCTGTATTATGTGTCGGGGTTTTGTGCAGTTTAGGAGAGAGCTGCTTTTGCATGGGTGGCTTGTGTTATTTTAACAGCTGTTTAATTATTTAGTGGTCGGCCACTGCTGCGGGCTACGGTGGACTGTGTTATCAGCACCGAAGCTTCAGCAGCAGACTAAAAAATTGAAAAAAGATAAAGAGCACTGTATGTGCATTCCCGACGTTAGAGTAGTCCCAATGAAAATAACGCTGTAGGACATCCTTTAACCAATAGTTTGTAAAAAACAAATCTTACTAATCCATCTTTATATTCGGATTATTTCATACCGTCAGAATTGATAAACACAATTGAAACAACAGGAAATAGCAAACCACAGTCAACCGAAGCAAATTTTTAGAATGGAAAAACTTCATCTTATGTTTTACTAGACTATTTTGAAGTCTCTAAAAATTACATAGATTAAATTACAAATCGCCTTTAAGATACTTTTTACTATTGAACAAGAAGATTGTGAAAAAGCTAATGAGGAAGAAAAAACGCATGGTAGTGTCCTCGATGCACCTATCGTTCAAGTACATACCAGACGGACACATTTATAAAACAGCATTACGCTCCGATGCAAAGTAACTTGACACCGTTTACTCGTTCTACAGCCACATTCAAAATGTTAAGAACAGTAATGGAATGCAGAACACGATGACCAAGTCACTCGTAAAGAAAACACTTTAGTTAGACTTTTGATAAGAACAGAAATGGATCAGCTTGAAATATTAAGTACACAAAAATGTTTAATATACACATAAACAACATTACAACGAATTATTTTGGCTGATTTAATACTTGATTCTACTAAAAATAAATTAATTTTAAATCAAAATTATATATTAAAAAAATGAATCAAATAAAACGCAATCATAAGTAGGCAACGTAATAACACTCACTTATAAAAATAAGTCACTATTCTGTTTACTTATATGAGAAAGAGAAAGAGATGAAATATTGCCTCAAGATCTTAACTCATGTTTAGCAGGTTCAGTCAAGAAAATAGAAAATAATAATATAGGAACATTAAAAATATCCAGGAAGGATGAAATATCCAACAATTTGTCCAAAATAATTTATCAAGAACTCAGTCATGTAAACATTCAAATAACTGTATGTTTCGTTAAATGTGCTCATTTGTCAAACGAAGCGAGGCAACAAAAATTAATCGAGTGCCACAACAATCTCTTTAGTACGAATAGGGACATGAACAAAATTTATAGAAAAATACAAGAATTGTATTACTAGAAAGGTATGAAAAGAGATATTAAAAATTTTGTACAAAAATGCAAAATTTACCAAGAACAAAAATTAACACGGATAAAAACAAAGAACCTACATAATAATTAATCTCCAGCTGATATTTTCGTAAAAATGGCCATCAATACTGTAGGATTGTTAGTAAAAATATTATCTAGAAATAAACATATATTAACCATACAATGCTTATTTTACAAATACTCTGTAGTAGTTGCTATACGAGACATCCGAGCTATCACAGTCGCAGACGCTCTGGCAAGACTTTTTATAGCTTTGTATCGATTTTGTATGAATAACACTCCATATTTCCTAAAATAGTACTCAGCGATAATGGAAAGAGTTTTAAGAATTACATAATAACAAATTTAGCCCGAATTTTCGGTTTCAACCTTAAGGTAGTAGTCGACCAGAAACACTTTTCTTACGATTTTCCTGAAATTTTGTATATGGCTTAAGATAGCAATTATTTATCATGAGCCAAAATTTGAAGAGGCCGGGCGGTATGGTTTCAAAGATATTAAAGTTTTAACGTTGAACTTTTAACACAGAAGGTATAGGAAAGTGCCAGATTGGGGGTCGATTTGTGAACGAAATTGCTCATATCTCTAAAACGCTTCTTACAATGTTTCCAAAAAAATAGTATGATATAATTCATATTATAAAGCAACTGTAGTTAAACTTTGAAAGGGCTCAGCGACATAGTTTTTTAATACGAGCCTGGCAAAATTGATAGCTTTAGTGCAGCTGCATGAGAAGAAAAAGGACAGCTGTATATTGCGGACCTCATAACCTATGCATATACTACAGTGCAGTATGGCACGCACTGTAGAGCGCTCGACTACTACCTTAAGACCACTACACCTTACCTTCTCCAATCTAATGGTTCATTAGGACGTAGCCATGTCATCCTTACAAGCTTTTTAAAAACAAAAGCTACAACTCAACAAGATTGGGATGGAAGATGGAGATCTTTTGCTTTAAATAAATACAATACATCGTTGCATACAACTACAGGACTTACACCATATGAATTAGTATACGACAGAAAGGTACGCCCACCAAATCTATATCCAACTGAAAACTAGTTGTAATCATATAATAATTATCTTAATGACTGGATCTATTGTTTGAGAGTCATGCGTGAAAATGCTCATGATGAGCTCATTAAATATAAACATAAGCCACATGATGGCTCTGTCGGTAGCGTGTCTGCCTACAGATCTTGATGGCCGGGGTTCAAATCCCACTCTGGACAAAAATTTCATCAATGAATGAGGTTTTTTTCTGGATGAGATTTGTACTTCAATAAACCTACCGATCTATCTACCGTTTCCCCCTACTGTTATTAAACCCAACGTATGGCTAAATACACTTTATAGTGTCAAAATAGCCGTGTCTGAGCCCTCAAGGGGCGATGATGAATATAAAAAAAAAAAAAAAAAAATATAAACATAAAAGTATACAAAATTATGATAAATATGCTAGATCTCAGAATTTCGAAGTTGGCATGGAACTTTTTGCAATAAAAGAACCTTGGAAAGGATAGTTGGATAAATATAATAATGAAATGTTTGAAGTTGTCAATAAAAATAAGTATAATAACAACATAACACTTAAAGCAGAGATTGGAAAAATAATTATAAAACATTTAGATAAAGTAAAGCGCTGTTACGAATCAGACATCCTGAACAAGATTCACCCCAACATGAGTATGCAATAAGAAAAAAAAAAATTTTTACTTCTGTAATCTTACTATACCTCACAACAGTAAAACTTTTCTTCGAATTTATTTGATTAAGACCTAAGTTTTGCTAATACAATAAACTAATATTTGTTAATATAATGTGATCTTTGAGGAAAATTTATGTTAGTTCATAAGTATATGATTTACGACTTATTAGAAATTCAATCAATAATAAGATTTACCCATGTTTCTGTAACTACAATTCTGTAAGATAATAGTTTTAGTAGTTAAAATATAAATAAATAAATAAATACCAATTTATTAATTTCCAAAACTGAAATTCTTTTCACAACAATCTGATAAAAGCAGTGTCTAAAATTTATTACTTATGGTACGCAAATTTTATTTTTAAATCCATATTTATAAAAACCTACAAATTCATCAAATAAAATTTCCCAAATTTTTTTTCACATGTATACATAAGCTTATGTACTACTACTGCTTAGATTGTATTATTTGTAACATATAAGTGTAAAACAAATCGTACGTACGTGCGAGACCATCAACGGAAGATTTCACGTTTGAAGACGTACTCGCAAGCACTGATTTTTGACAACGTTCAGTTTGCCACTAGTATGGTGTAAAAGATTAACAAAGATTTACAGTGAAAGTAATGTCTAATGATTCGCAAAAAGCCTTTCAGACGTATAAAACAACAATGACAATAAACCTCATAGTGTTAGAACACAATTTTTATACAGGAATAACAACGATATAATAAAACAGGATTGAAAAACCGCAGGATCTTTTCTCACTACATTTTGATAAAGCGTTATGAATCTTGCAGTAATATTGTTTTTAACATCAATGTTATTAGGATACTCTGTAAAATGCAAACAATCCACGCCTACTGCACAACACTACTAATTAAAATAGATGAGTTATTAAATCTTTATTGGTTTTATAGGCTGAAATGGAAACTTAAATCACTCGGTGTTAAGTAAAAACGAAAAAAATATTCTTCCCGAGTACGGATCGCACAACCTCCTGTTTCGTTAATAGTTGCTTTACCATTTAAGCTACCGAAGAGTCATACATTCACTCGCATCGTAGGTTTAGATAAGTGCTCGTCCCTACTTCGAGGTGTTTTTACCTCAAGCTCAAAGTAAGAAATTTTAATATTACTTTAGAAGGTATATAAGCAATATTGTTACATTAATCATCGGATTGGTACACGTGTCGATGGTGGCACTTTTATATGAGCACTCTTAAAATCATCCATGTCTTCTTTTCGATAGCAAATGTATTGTACTGAGCCATATCTAGATCATAGGCTTGATAATGAATAATGATAATAATACAATCTTGCTGCCCCAAATTTCGAATAAATGAATTGTTTGGACTTTGTTGATCTTATTGAGCGAAATGAGAACTTGAATCATTCGTTCTTACTTAACATCAAATGGTAGACCAACTGTCTAGTAAACAGGAGATCATGCGTTCGATCCGCACTTCGGGAGTATATTTTTCTCATTCTTACTTAACATCAAGTGATTCAAGTTTTTATTTCTCCCTATAAGATCAACAAAGACCAAGCAGTTTATCTATTTGAAATTTGGGGCAAAAAGATTATAAAATTATCATGAACTACCAATTCAAACTACAGAATACAATTAGTGAGTAAAGTAAACAGCAACTCTCTAGTGACGTCACATTACAAGACAGTGAACACGCCCAGTGACGAATCCGTTCCGAATTCGCTAAAGACAACAGATGTATATTAAACATATCATCTACTTCAATTTCAGTACAGGCACCACTGCCATATCATGTAATGCCTTAAGTGTTTGTACCAGGAAGTAATGCTGGGATGGTAATTGCCGTGAGTAAAAATCGGGATCAGCGGGTTACTAAATCATTAGGTTGCTTAAAACTATGTACAAATTTATCAACAGAAAATTACTTATAAATGCTTGCTGTGAGAGAAGCGTTCTCAACAGTGGCTGTGAGCTGATTGACTGTTGCGCAGAACAGTTGAATTTAAATGTCCCAAGCATTATGGGTCTGTACATTGAAATAATAGAGTGAAAATAGCTAGCGGTAAAAAAAAGATGAACATAAGCTTAATACAGGGGAAAGTCTTTATTTTGATTTTGCACGTAAAGAGATAGTAGGGATAAGAAAAGCATTACTATTGTGAGAGAGAATGTTGATGTGAATGTAGCGCAATTAATATAACTTGTAAACTGAACATACCGCCCGCCTATTACATAAAAGAAACGGAAAATAAATGCATAATCGTATCAACGAGAAAAAATAAAAAAGGTCTTTATCTAAGTCACTTAAAAAGAAACAAGCACTAGCGATGTTTATGCATGTACAGGACCAGAAAGTGCCAGCCGAAGATAGTGCATTAGGCTAGAGGTGTTCCTGCCGGTCGGATTCGTAAGCCTTCTTGCAACACTTGTGGTTAACTCTAGGCCCTGCAGATAGTTCCAATTGTTGGAAAGCTTGAGTGTGCCAGGTTTGTATTTACTGATTTACAGCGAAAGGATCAAGGCGTCGAGCGTTAGCTTCGCGTCACTGCCATTAGTAGAAGTAAGAGTGAGGCTAGCTTGCCCGTGAATTTTGCGGATCTTTGGTGTCACTGATGCCGGTGATTTCGCGACTTGTAGCTTTGCTTAAAAGCTGGAGCTTTTGTAGCAAGCTTTTTGCGACCAACGACTACTCTGAGCCACTGTACAGCCATAGCACGTGCCACGTGTGTGCAACCATCAGGACCTTGCGTCTTGACTAAGACAGTAGGGAGCAACGTAAAGTTGACTGATGAAGCAAGCCAGTTGCAATGGATGTGGCATCTTTTGGTGAGCACTGCTGGCCAAGAAGATGCTTAAAAGTGCACAGACGTTGCAGTCTCATGCAGCATGGAATGGTAATCGCCGTTGCAAGTTTGACAACGCTTGCTTGACTTGCAGCTTACAAGCTTGTGTATACCCAAGCAGTTTATGCACAGGCCATTAGCTTCAACGACTTGCTTTCTTTTTTGCGGATTTTTGTCGTTGTATTCAACGCAGCGCATGATAAAATACTCGCCTTTGCACAGGCGACATTTCTTGCTTACGCTGTTCTGCGCAAAAGCAGAGCTGTTTCCACAGTGGATATAACTTGTAAACTGAACATTAAAAAAGATGGAAGAAAAAGAGTCGACCAACAATTTCAAATCGCCTTACTACATAAGTCACGATACAGTAAAGTACTAACGTCATTCCAACTGAATTAAGCAAAAATTGTGACCACAATAACTTTTGTAGCACAATACCATCTATAATAAATTCAACACGAAAGATTTGCAATATTAAAACCTTAAAAAATAAAACCCTACAACGTAATAAGTTCTAGTGATTTATATGTAAACATTATTTTTTGTCCTATTTCTTAATTCAATATATTACTGTTACAATAAGAAAAAAAACATTTTTATTTATTCAATTGGTAAGAATATTAGAATTTTACTCTTATTTATCAATCAATTACTCGCATTTAATACTTACCCATCGATAAATTAGAGTAAATTCTAATATTCTTACATATCATATGAGCAAGACGTTGGACTGAAAAAATCGCCAAAAAAGTACTAATTGTAATAATTGAAAAGAGGATGGCAAAATTGGTACCGCACTTTCCCAGCAAGAAAAGAGTTCCAAGTTCAAGTCCTGGTCAAGGTGGCACTTTTTTCAATTGCTACGTACGACAATGTTTCTACAAACTGTAGTTTTAACTAAAAAATTAGAGTTGCCTTGGCAATCGTGTGTTGGATGGGAAATGTTGATAACTTCAACTACTCGCATTTTTATTTATTTTTTCATTTTTTTTATTTCTTATTTATTTCATACTCCGTCCCTTTCGGGTTTGTAGGGCTTATGTTACATTTCTTAGAACTTTTCATATTCTGTATTAATAATACTATTAAATGCTCATTTTTTCTCTCTTATGTTTTTATAAACACAATAAAATAAAATGTAATCAAATCAGTATTATAAACAAAATTAAATAAAATTAAACAATCAAAATTTATAGATTACCATTAACAAAACAAAAATAATTTTTTTTTTTGTAAAAGAAAAAGACTTTATTTAATACTACTATTCATATTGTCTGTTACAGTAATTTTTTATCACCACTTTTTCCCACTTTTCACTGTTCACCACTTTTCACACTTCTCAAAACTTCTATTTCCTTGGCATCTTGGCTTCGAACTTCTATCTTTTTTCCACTCCTTGTTTTTTCACATATCCTTAGTATGTGTCTATGGTTCTCTTCTTCCTCCTGACAGAGTCTACACATCTTTTCTTTCTCTTCTGTCCAGTATTCTTTACCTTTACACTCATTTTCGTATCTGAATCTTGCCATCAGCCTCCTGTCTCTACTTGTCACATCCTTTTTTTAGAAACTTTGGTTCTTTCTCTGTTTTGATGTACCTATATATCTTGATGTATCTTGAATTCTCTATTTTCTCCATTCGTTTTTCTTTTTCTTTCTGTTCTTTAGTTGCCACTATTTTTTCTGTTATTTTTTTCTTAAATTCTACTTCTTTCATGTATCTTGTCTCTTTTACATTTTCTTCTTTTCGAATTTTGAGTATCTTCTTTGATCCTCTTTCTATATTCATTCTTACTTTGTCCTAATTTCTTTCTCTTACACCTTCTTTCACTAATTTTATATTTAAGTCCCTGATTTTTTCTTCAAACATAAGCGCTCACCTTAATGCTTCTATTTTAGCTTTTCCATTTTACACTTTTCTTCCACTATGTAATTTGGGATGTTACTATCAAATCCTAGTATCCACTTCAGGTATCTTTTTTGCACATTTTCTAGCCTGTCATCTTCCTCCCACCCCCATATCTCTGCTCTAAATAGTGCCATACTTTCCACAAGTGCTGTAAAAAGTTTCTTACGCCAGTTATAACTGTTCTTGAATATTCTCTCACCTATACTCTATGCACTATTCATAGCAATTATTGCTTTTCTCTTTCTCTTATCCATGTGTCTTTCACTGGTGCCATGCTTCTGTAGAATATATCTAATATATCTTATTTCGTCTACTTCTTTTTAATCCTTTTCTCCCCACTTCCATACTCTGTTTTTTTTCTTTCTTTTTTCAAACACTAGGATTTTTGTTTTTGTATCACTTAAGATCATTTTCCTCTTTTCATATACTTTTTAAATCCTTATAAAATTTCCTTCAATTCCTCTTCCCTGTCAGCTATTAACACAATGTCATCTTCTTACAAGAGGCTCCACACTTTTTCATTTCTTATACTACATTCTCCTACTTGCCCTTTCTTCAGCTCTTTCTCCAGGTCTGCCAAGTATACGTTGAAAAAATTAGGCTGTATGGACATCCCTGTCTCATTCCTTTTTCATAGTTCAAAATATTTATCGTTCTATTTCTTTATCTTTCACTCACCTCCACCTCTACTAGTCTTTCTCCTCGTACTTTCCTATCGACCTGATCAAAAGCTTTTTTAAGATCTATAAAGCATGCAACAACTTTTCCTTTTAGTTTGGTCAGTCTTGCCTCTACTATATGATTTAACGTGTAAATTGCTTATATTACTCCCCTCCCTTTCCTAAATCTGAACGAACTCTCTTGTAACTTCTTTTCAATTTCTTTTCTCAATAATCCATTTAGAATACTAGCATGTATCTTATGTGCCGTGCAAGTTAGTGTTACTTCTCCTCAATTATCTGGCTTATCCTTCTTTACTAAATTCTACTTGCTCTTCAATGCTTCCACTTGAAATCCTCTCTTTTTTTTTTATTATTCTAGCACCGTTACTCCTTTATCCTTACCATCCAACTTTTCTTCGAAATGTGATCTCCAATCCTTCATTTTATCTTCTTATTTATTTATTCTTTCCTTCTTATAAATCTGTTTATATACCCCCACACTTCTCCTTCCGATGTCGCTTTCCTAATTTTTTCCTCTCCATTTCATTGCAATTATATCCTTTTTGCTTCGCACCAATTTTCGTACTCTCTTTTTTTGCTTATAAAGTATGATCTTTCCATTATCTGTTTCCTGCGTAGTTTTATTGTCTTTCTTAACTCTTTTTTTCTCTTTTTTCTTAGATTTTTGTTCTTTGTCATATAATTCCATTTATTTTTATCTATTTTTTAACCCTGACCTTTTCACCATTTATTTTATTTCCCTCCACCTTTTATTTACTTCTTTTTTGTTTATCTTCCAATCCTTGCGTCTTTCTTGAAACTGTTTAATTAGTCCTTCAGACCATTTTCTCGGTGCTTTTTCTTTCTCATCCTTTTATTCTTATGTCATTTCTATTTCTTCCTCTGAATATACTGTCATCGGTAGGTGATCTGACTCCATTTTCTGGTCTGATTTTTATCAGTTTAATTTGATCAAAAGTCTCTTGACTTCCTATTACATAATCAATTACAGTTTCGCCTTTGCTGCCAACATATGTGAACTCCTTCTTTCCCTATTTGTCCATTTACTATTCTTCATCCTTCTTCTGTATTTTATTTAATCAACCTTGTTTCTTCCTCATTTATTGTTTCATCCTTCGATTTTCTTATTTCTACTTCTTTACTTTCTCAGTCTGTTTCGTTAATACATCCTCCTATTCTTCCTATTCTCACGTTCCAATCTCCTACTAAAAATACACTTTCAGCTTCTTGCTCTCCTCAATTCTCTTTTTTTTTCCATAGTTTTGGACTATGTACTCCAATAATTTCTCACTTTTCTTCTCCATATTTAAACCAACTTTATTATATTAAGGTCATTTGAATATTTCCACACCTTACTGTCCTTATTTAATACACCTGCTATTTTCCAGACACATACACTTATATTACACCTACTTCTTTCCTCCACCTGTTTCTTTTCTTGTACCCATCATTCTTGTGACTTTTTCATCCCATTTCTTAAATCTTCTACCAATCTTCTGTACATTTTCCGCTCCTCTCGTTCTATCTGAACCACTGCTTATTGATCTTTATTTTCAATTTCACAATCACTTTTTTACTTATTTGAGTTATTCCTTCTTGCTTATTTGCAGTTTTTCAGAGGCAAATCTTTTTTTTACTGCCTCACTGCACGCGTTTCTACACACTTTTGTTATAACCTTCGATAACTAATCTCACTTCATTAATTTACTTCACTTTAATTGCCCACTTTCTAATACTCTATGCCAAAAAAATTAATACTAGGTGGTTATATATTTTTAGTACTTGACATGGGTTCGACTATTTTTGCTCTTATGATTGCCAAGGGTGGCCTAATTATTATCACTGCCATGAGTACTCTCTTATAAGATTAGAATTATCGTTGCAGTCAACCTTGTTGGATCTTGTGACTGCGTGCGCGCAAGCAGCGGCTAATCAATGATCATAGAAGTAACTTAAGTTAAATTGTAAAAACAGTGTAATTGCGAACTTGAAGGAATTATAAATTATATTATTTAGAAAAATCAATTATTTATAGCCTTACTAAATTTATTCAATTATCAGATAAAACATAACTTTAATTTTTTGAATTTGAATTTGAATTTATTTTATTGACTAAGAACTCATATATGAGCTTAATGGTCTTGGATAGCCTGTGTGGCTTATAATACAGATACTCTGGGTGGCTAACGCATAACATGCTCTTTACAATGCAATAGAATTACAACTGAAAAAATTTATAAATAAGATTAGAGGTAAAAGAATACAACATATTTTTGGTACGAGTACGCACAAATCATAATGCTAGCGGCTCACTATGTACGGAAGTGACAAAATCCTTACGAAATAAAATAACTAACGACTGAGTGAACCGATTTGAACAAATTTTTTTTTTAAATAAAGCTTACAAGATGAGGTTCGTAGGAAAACTATAGAGAATATTGGCAATCATGATTCTAAGCTACAAATTTTGGGAGAATAACAGATAAGGTCAATTATTTCGATGGCTGAGTATGATTTCCTATAAAACTATAGGCCTATAGACAAATCAAGGTTTTCTTAAGGTAACTTTTTACGTAGAATCTGAATTATTAGGTTAAAGTCGTCTTAGAGTAAAAGAATTTGTTTANAGTACCGCGGAAAATCGAGTATTAAATAATTTTAAAGTATTTAAATCGTGCATCAAAATACAACCAAGAATCAATTTACGACATAATTAATTGTCTCTCAAATGTTAAGTATTTTTAGGAAAAATATGCTTACATATTATTACGATATTTTAAAGCATTACAATCTATTGCAACTTCTTCCGAGAAATAACTAAAATTCTAGAAAACTTAAAAAAGAATAGTATGGTATAATAATCATGGTATAATAATCATTAAGTTAAATATGGTAAAATAATTTATAATCTTGTGTGATAATTATTGAATTTACATAAGTCTTTGGTACACGATTAATATCCTCCAGAGATTTTTCATCACGAACTATGACCTGCACAAAATGAATGTGAATAATAAAGTGTGACTTGTTGATTGATTTTTTTGTGCAAAATATTAAAAAAAACTATGGTCTTTGAGAAACTAAATTCTTTGTTAGATCATTTTAATGAAATAAGGTCTCCTGTTTCATTTTTGCTTAAAATTATCATTATTACAAATAAATCTGGCATGAAATTCTTCCATACTATTTTTTATTTCTTTTTATTGCCAAATAATTTTTATAATAAGATTGCAATTTAGATTTCGGCTTATACGAAAAAAATATACTAGAAATGTTATTTTGTAGGAGGTTTTTCTTGGTCTTGCAATCATAAAATTTTCACATTTTTTAGTAAAATTTTCTTCACCTACCATTTGTAATAACAACTTAAATATACTTAAAGGTTTACACTTGTTTTGCAATATTTTATTTCTTTATGAACTTTTGCAAACGATTGATAATCATAATTGAGTATAACGAAGAGTATATAAATAACTGTTATATATAGGTGGTAGTACGTGTGCCAAAAGCTATGTATAATTCACAGCTTACTATTAATCTCCAAATAGACCATTTTATTCAAATTGATCAGGTAACTATCTACGCAAGATCAGTTGTAACAATAACGCTATTATTGTCATGAATTTTTCGAAAAGTTACAAGTAAAACAAAATTTTTAGATTATTAGGATTCAATATTAGTTTACATTTTAATCTTTCTTTGTTGATAATAAATATTGGTATGACATTTTTTCATAAAATATTCATTATGAAAGGTAAGAGTTGTGGACGTCCAAAAATAGTGAAATTTGTACCATTCTTATAACAACTTTATATCTCGATTTCTAGATCTACGTTTTGAAATCTCAAAGGTATTTTTTACTCCATAATACCCAATCAAATAAAAGGCTCTTTTCAATACGCTTAATTGCTTGAACAAATATATACTACTCATCCTTTTATTCTTATGTCATTTCTATTTCTTCCTCTGAATATACTGTCATCGGTAGGTGATCTGACTCCATTTTCTGGTCTGATTTCAATATATTACTGTTACAATAAGAAAAAAAACATTTTTATTTATTCAATTGGTAAGAATATTAGAATTTTACTCTTATTTATCAATCAATTACTCGCATTTAATACTTACCCATCGATAAATTAGAGTAAATTCTAATATTCTTACATATCATATGAGCAAGACGTTGGACTGAAAAAATCGCCAAAAAAGTACTAATTGTAATAATTGAAAAGAGGATGGCAAAATTGGTACCGCACTTTCCCAGCAAGAAAAGAGTTCCAAGTTCAAGTCCTGGTCAAGGTGGCACTTTTTTCAATTGCTACGTACGACAATGTTTCTACAAACTGTAGTTTTAACTAAAAAATTAGAGTTGCCTTGGCAATCGTGTGTTGGATGGGAAATGTTGATAACTTCAACTACTCGCATTTTTATTTATTTTTTCATTTTTTTTATTTCTTATTTATTTCATACTCCGTCCCTTTCGGGTTTGTAGGGCTTCCGTTACATTTCTTATCGTTATCTTTGCACATTACTTTTACATATGTTTTACATTTTCATTCATGATTTTCAAGTTACATAACCTATTCTTATTAGTAAGTAAACAAAAACATATAATAAATTTAAAAAAAA
>NW_019379933.1:1717930-1731165 GCF_000648655.2 Copidosoma floridanum
TAAAAAATTTATCAATATAGTCGCCATACTTAAAACACCAAAAGTTTACTTCTTGTCCATAACAAATTATGGAAATTATCTCATTAGAGTATAAAATTAGAATTTTATTTCCGAGTCACTATACACATTTCTAAAAAAAAGATCTCAAGTCCCAGATTATTAAAATCTATTATTTGATTACTGAAACATGACGTTGTAAATTCGCACTCGTACATACAGAGAATCTTCGTATCAATGTTACTTTATTGCTAAAACTTCAACATCCTTATACCAAACCTCTTCATCTCAAGATTTGAAGATTCCTTAATAAGAAAGTATGAAAGATTATGACAGTACAAACGAGAGGAAATATTGTTTACTATGATAAAAATAACTCTCAGCATTAACTGTCTGATTCGTATCTATCCAATGGATTGTTAGGCATTAAACTTTCTACAATACAATGACTTTAGAAAAATAGTCGGTATTTTGAAACAGATTTGTACACGAAGCCTATGCACAAGTACCTGCCCAATTATCTGCCCTACAATATTCATATTTAACGTCTACACCAAAATCTGCCGAGTTTTATTTATAGTACAGTCAACATAACCCAACTCATATTGAACGAATACAGAAGATCTTGCAAAACAAATATGTAGAGAGAGAAAGAGAGAGAGAGTGAGAAAAATTGACTGCATTCCTTATGTTAGACAGCTAGTACAAAGGAATTCTCCAAAATTTCATCTTTTCAATTGGATTTATACTGGCAAAGTCTTCATAGTTACAATAAAAACAGATCTTATCTTATTAGTACAGCAACAATAGCTCTTCTATTATGATGAACGCACAAGTAAAAGGCGGAATGAAGATGAATGCCTTTATGAGTTTTTAATATAAATACGTACGGTTCACATTTGTAACAAATGCATTTGTCAATTATGCGTCGCACTGTTTGTCAACACTGTCTCAGTTAAGAGTTAAGTATGACGATAGTAAGCCGTAAATCGATAGTGTATCGATCCTTCATTGGTATCGATACTTTGTTAGAGGTATCGATAGTTTTTATGATTCTTTCAAGTACCGCGGAAAATCGAGTATTAAATAATTTTAAAGTATTTAAATCGTGCATCAAAATACAACCAAGAATCAATTTACGACATAATTAATTGTCCTCAATTAAAAAATATAAACAAGTATTTTCAATCTGCTCGATGGTTCGGTCAGTATACTAATAATGTTTAGAGTAGTATTCTTCATCTTTATTAATAGTTACTTTCATGAATGCCATTCATACAATCCTATTACTTTTGCGACTTCTTTATGAAAGTCGTCCTTTTTTTCTTAATACTTTAGTAATTCATAGTCACCCATTAACATTTCCAGCATTCTTTTCGTATTTAGGCAAAAATCAATGGTGATCTGTTTCTGTAAGGTTTTCGTATTGTCGGCCTAACATCTCTTTATTTATTTTCGTGAATTATTTGACTATAAAAACGAATAATAAATAATATGAAAGAACTTCGAGACATGACTATTTGTAATAATGATAATTCTAAGCACAAAAAAATACAGGACAGCTTATTTTATTTAATCGATCCAAATAGAAATTGACTTTCTCAAAAACCATGATTTTTTCAATGGTTTGTACAAAAATTCAATTAACAATCCACACTTTATTATTTAAATTTATTCTGTGAAGGTCATAGTTCGTGATGAAAAATCGATGGAAGATATAAAATATTAATCAATAAGATAAGAGAGATTTCACAGAATAAATAATCGTGTACAAAAGATGTATATAAATTTAAATGATTATTTTATCCTTCTCCCTCGAAGTTTTCTAAAATCCTAGTCACCCTATTGTTAATATGAAGATAAAAATCCACGTGGATTTCTACTTGGCTATTCACGTAAATATCCATGGAGATTAAGATTGATTTTATGTGGATTTGAATGGACTTTTACGTGGAAATCCACTTGCGTTTTAAGATATATATTTAAAAGCCATTATTATACTTTTACTGCATAAGACTCTCCTATTGACATTTTGATTTTTATACCTTACAGTTTGACATACATACAAATTATTGTTACAATTAATGTAAACGATAATAGTTACATTTTTGATGCGCTAATATGAAACAAAACATATTTACATTTTAAAAGAGTATTTTTAACAGGAATAAGTACGTGAATAGTACAGGCACTCTTCTGTCATGCTTATTACGAATCCTCTTCGTCGCTTCTGTCTTTATTGAAACTTTTGTCCACTCTATAATTAAAGTCAGTCAAAATTATTATTGTATTTCGAAATACACCAAGATTTATCGCTACACTATATTAAAAAAAGGTACTTGCTGAACTCCGCTTTGAAAAAGATATAAAATAGAAAAGCGTGCCCAATAAATTAGCAAATAGCTAAAACTACATTTTTCTGCTTTTAATTCTACTAGATTAAAAAATTTTTCTTACCATTATTTAATTGTCATACCTTGATTAAATTGATTAATATATTGTTTGAGAATAGAACATATTTTTCATTTTTGGTCTACGATTCACAATAGAACAAAAGGTCTTAAAGATATAAAATTTTTTCTTATATAATAATAGTACAACTAACTGTTATGTTTTTCTTTGTTACTAACAAGATATTAAGTAATACATTTTTAGCCACTTATTGATAAAATCTGTTGAAATTATTTAGCATGACAAATTTATGAGAAATATTTTAATATTTTTTTAAAAAACTAAAAATCCCTGTACGGTAACGTTCAAAATACAAGATGAAGTTACTTTTAGGATTTATCTATCACGATTGTGTTTGTACTTGAACAACAATTTAAAAACTTAAAACAAAGGGATAATTAGTTTAAGAATCAAAAGGCTATCATGACGACTGTAATTAGATATACAACATTAATATTTTTCTGGACAGCTACAAGGATACAATAAAAAGTTTTAATTTCGTTATCGTTCACAAGTGCCAATTATGTACGTAGATATTACCTTTTTTTTCGAAAATCTTTATATTACTACAACGAAAAATAAACAAAATAATTTATTAACATGATTTGCAATAAAAATTGAAGCTATATCAGTACTCTTTTTAAAAATATTTAAAAAATTTATCAATATAGTCGCCATACTTAAAACACCAAAAGTTTACTTCTTGTCCATAACAAATTATGGAAATTATCTCATTAGAGTATAAAATTAGAATTTTATTTCCGAGTCACTATACACATTTCTAAAAAAAAGATCTCAAGTCCCAGATTATTAAAATCTATTATTTGATTACTGAAACATGACGTTGTAAATTCGCACTCGTACATACAGAGAATCTTCGTATCAATGTTACTTTATTGCTAAAACTTCAACATCCTTATACCAAACCTCTTCATCTCAAGATTTGAAGATTCCTTAATAAGAAAGTATGAAAGATTATGACAGTACAAACGAGAGGAAATATTGTTTACTATGATAAAAATAACTCTCAGCATTAACTGTCTGATTCGTATCTATCCAATGGATTGTTAGGCATTAAACTTTCTACAATACAATGACTTTAGAAAAATAGTCGGTATTTTGAAACAGATTTGTACACGAAGCCTATGCACAAGTACCTGCCCAATTATCTGCCCTACAATATTCATATTTAACGTCTACACCAAAATCTGCCGAGTTTTATTTATAGTACAGTCAACATAACCCAACTCATATTGAACGAATACAGAAGATCTTGCAAAACAAATATGTAGAGAGAGAAAGAGAGAGAGAGTGAGAAAAATTGACTGCATTCCTTATGTTAGACAGCTAGTACAAAGGAATTCTCCAAAATTTCATCTTTTCAATTGGATTTATACTGGCAAAGTCTTCATAGTTACAATAAAAACAGATCTTATCTTATTAGTACAGCAACAATAGCTCTTCTATTATGATGAACGCACAAGTAAAAGGCGGAATGAAGATGAATGCCTTTATGAGTTTTTAATATAAATACGTACGGTTCACATTTGTAACAAATGCATTTGTCAATTATGCGTCGCACTGTTTGTCAACACTGTCTCAGTTAAGAGTTAAGTATGACGATAGTAAGCCGTAAATCGATAGTGTATCGATCCTTCATTGGTATCGATACTTTGTTAGAGGTATCGATAGTTTTTATGATTCTTTCAAGTACCGCGGAAAATCGAGTATTAAATAATTTTAAAGTATTTAAATCGTGCATCAAAATACAACCAAGAATCAATTTACGACATAATTAATTGTCCTCAATTAAAAAATATAAACAAGTATTTTCAATCTGCTCGATGGTTCGGTCAGTATACTAATAATGTTTAGAGTAGTATTCTTCATCTTTATTAATAGTTACTTTCATGAATGCCATTCATACAATCCTATTACTTTTGCGACTTCTTTATGAAAGTCGTCCTTTTTTTCTTAATACTTTAGTAATTCATAGTCACCCATTAACATTTCCAGCATTCTTTTCGTATTTAGGCAAAAATCAATGGTGATCTGTTTCTGTAAGGTTTTCGTATTGTCGGCCTAACATCTCTTTATTTATTTTCGTGAATTATTTGACTATAAAAACGAATAATAAATAATATGAAAGAACTTCGAGACATGACTATTTGTAATAATGATAATTCTAAGCACAAAAAAATACAGGACAGCTTATTTTATTTAATCGATCCAAATAGAAATTGACTTTCTCAAAAACCATGATTTTTTCAATGGTTTGTACAAAAATTCAATTAACAATCCACACTTTATTATTTAAATTTATTCTGTGAAGGTCATAGTTCGTGATGAAAAATCGATGGAAGATATAAAATATTAATCAATAAGATAAGAGAGATTTCACAGAATAAATAATCGTGTACAAAAGATGTATATAAATTTAAATGATTATTTTATCCTTCTCCCTCGAAGTTTTCTAAAATCCTAGTCACCCTATTGTTAATATGAAGATAAAAATCCACGTGGATTTCTACTTGGCTATTCACGTAAATATCCATGGAGATTAAGATTGATTTTATGTGGATTTGAATGGACTTTTACGTGGAAATCCACTTGCGTTTTAAGATATATATTTAAAAGCCCGTGAAAAATTCTGACTCAAAATCCATGCCGACTTCTACGTCGAAATTCACGTTGATTTTTTTTAACACAAATAATTCACACTATTTTTAGTAAAACATCCACAAATCGTATTAGTCACTGGGAAAAAAATGTGATTGTCCACGTGAAAATCCATCTGTAAATCTACGTAGATTTCCACGTGAAAATTCATCAAAATCTACGTAAAACCCATCTTTTTTCACGTTGATATCCACTTGTAAATCCACGTAGAATTCCACGTGAATTTTCATTTTCATATTAACAATAGGGTATTTCTCGGAAGAAGTTGCAATATATTGTAATGCTTTAAAATATCGTAATAATATGTAAGCATATTTTTCCTAAAAATACTTAACATTTGAGAAAGATTTATATAATAAATTACTTTGTATCAATTGTTTATAACAAAAAAAGTAGCTACAAATAGACCTTGGATGCTTGTTTAACAAAGAAAAATTTGTGCCAAAAATCTTATTCGGTAGATTGTAGATTTTTTAAAAGAAGCAGTTTTTGACAATTTGGTCAAAATTGCTTCATTGCGGGATTTAGAAAAGTTGTAACTTTATTTAGAAGCATTTTTTAGAGAAATCACAAGAGACCGTTTGTCCTTTAAATAGGTTATATTTGCATAAAAAAATCATTCTGAAATGAAATCATAAGATTTTGGAATTTGTTTAAACAATTGCGTTATAAACAAATTCTTCTACTCTGAGACAACTTTAACTTAATATTTCAGATTCTACGCAAAAAGTTACCTTAAAAAAANGAGAGGCCAAGTCATAGCACTTACCAGGCAGAAGGGTTGGAGCAGAAAGCCGGAATTATATATCCTATCGGAACAATAAGGCGAACAGTTTACTTCTGTAGTATGGCTAAGGAGCGCCTAAATTTAAATGTAATATTGTGGAAAAAGTAACTTAATGCGATTAGAAGGAGTATCGTAGTTCATTAAACTGATATATTTATTACTAGCAGCCCCCCGTCTCGGCTTCGCCCGAGACTTACTAAATAAAATACCGTAGTGTGTTGACATGTAATGTGAAACTTTTTCAGTGAAAAATCACACATCTAGTTCTGATACTTCTTTAAATAAAAATCTTTTTATTAAAAATATAATTGTTCGGAATCTATACATTTTATTTGGCCAAATAATAAGCTGTAAAGATTAAAAAAAATATAACTATGCTGAAAAGTACCGTGCGTTCCTTATGCCATAGAATAATCATTGGCCATAAAGGGCCGTTTAATTGCAGTTTCTCTCGTATAATTTACGAAAAGGGCTTTTTTTTAAAGCTGTGAAGATTCAAAGCTCACAAAAAATTTATCATTAAAAAATTTGTTTTTCTTATCTTACAACTTTATTACCAGAGCAACAAAGTCCTGGAGCTCAATGTCTACGTTATTTATCGCAACAAAAATACAAATACATATTCTACCTATTTAAGAGTTTAAAAGAGACAAGAGATTACTATGAGAGTTATGGTGAAAAGCTGATCTCTTACTTAATTAATTCTTCCGTCATTTTCTTGACGCCTAAAACTGTACTCATAAGATGCATTTGAAGTTTTCCTTCTAATTCGACTTCTTGTGAATTTCAGCACAGTTGAGACTCTTGTGGGCCCTAAAGACTACTTTTCTTTAATTTATTAGCTTGTTATATATTTGTTGGCAAGGTAGTTTGACATGAGATGAACCTGAAAGGGACCGGTGAGCTTCTTAAGTGAAGTCTTTCTTGACTGAAGTTTCCAGCAAACGTGACTGCCTGGATACCTGAGGGTTAAAAGCTTTGAAGTTATAGAGCTACTTCTCAACGTTTCCTTATATAACGTTGAAGATGGTGTCTAAAGCACCTTTTTTTTCAGACTCAGTTGTTTTGGTGATCTAAAGTGGAAGGATTGGTTCGTGATGCTTGCCCTTTGGTAACTGTCCCGTTGGCTCATGTTTATTATTTTTTCTTCATAACAATCAGATTCTCCCAGCGCAGACCTTAGAGGGGATCAATGATTTCTGGTTGAATGCTTAAAGTTGAGAGGGTAATATAGGGTCGTCGGTCACCGGGATTCCCAGCCTTGCTACGAACAACTCTGCTTGTGACGTCTGCCAGTGAATGACTGACTTGGTTTAATAGTGGCCGGCTTTACATAGTCTTTGAGTTAACAAATCGTCTCCGGAAATTGTTCTAAAAATGTATAAGTTGGCAAGGTAATTTAACCTTAGATGGCCATCAAAAGAACCGATGCGATTGATAGTTAAGTGGGGAACGTAAATACTTATTATGGCCTTCAAAAGAGCTGGTTGTTAAACTTGTAGCTATTCCTTATTGTAATGTATAAGAAACATGTGCGTATGGGTAAACACATTGTAGTGCGATTAAGTATGTGTAACACTCTCAGCAGAGTGGGAAAGATTGTGCGTAATGTAAGGGGCGCAGACAGAGAACGGCCGTCAGAGCGAACAGACGTGTCTTATAATACGTATCGGTGAAATGTATCAAGAAGTTACTTATTATTTACAATATACTTATTAATTATTAACAAAGTGTAAGTGTTATAATTATTGCTCCTAATCCCATTACCTATTAATACATTACAATTGGCGACGAGGATGGCGGAATCAAGAGGAACTGGAAAAAGTTAATAAAACAGTGAGTGAAAAAGAAGGCTCATGTCGGATTCACATACTGATAGTAACAAAGATAGTGATCCTGTGGATATTCAAAAAGAAAAAAAAGGTTTAAGTTGGGTGTATAAGTTTAATAAAGAGGAACTAACAGTAGAACTAAAAAATCGTGGACTAGAATTAGTAGGTAGTGAAAAGTTTGAGACGCTACGTAAAATATTAGCAGAGTTGGTGAAAGAAGAATTAAGTGTAGAAGAAGAAAAAGAAAACAATAAGAACGCAGAAGCAGAGGACAAGCAGGCAGGGGTAACGAAATAAGCATCAAGCGGTAGTGAAGAAGAAGAGGAAATGGCCGACAAGACGAAATTAGAGTTTTGTTTAAAAACCGACGATTGGGAAATTTTTACGGAGAGGCTAGAAGTTAATTTTGCAGCGAAAGATACTAAAGATGAAAAAATGGGCCTCTCATTGTTGACGAGTTTAGACGAGGAAGCGTTTATGCTAGTAAAGAATTTATGCGCGCCGGAAAAACCGAGTACGAAAACTTATGAAGAGTTAAAAAAAGTGCTATCAGATTATTTAAATCCAAAGCTTTCTGAAGTTATGGAACGTTGGAAGTTCAATCAGGCAAAACAAAAACAAGGAGAAAGTGTAGCTGAATACGCAGCGAGATTAAAAAGACTGGCCTTGAACTGCAACTTGAAAGAGTTAAAAACAGCTCTTAGAGATCAACTGGTATGTGGTATCAGAGATCAGGATATAAAAGTAGAATTATTCAAAGCAGAAAACCTGATATTTGATAAAGCCTTGTCAGAATCAATGTCACGGGAAATGGCAAAGATAAACGCGTTAGAAGCATCAAGAAAATTCGAAGGCAGTTCAAATGACAGAATTTTGGCTTTGAACACTAAACAGAAAAGAAGCTACGAAAGAGATAATACAAGTAGAAGTAAAGGTATTACTGATAGAGAAAACATAAAGAGTGAGAAGGGTATATCGTGTTATTGTTGCGGTCGAGCAAATCACAAGGCTATTGACTGTAAACATAGGACAAAATCTTGCAACTATTGTAAAAGGAAGGGACATTTGGAAGTAGCGTGTTGGAGAAAAGCGGCGAACGAGAATTCATCGGTGAAGTTCATGGGAGAGGAAGCAACGTCAAGGCAGTCAGAGGGAGAGGATGACGACGTAACATATAACTTTTTACCCCTAAAGGTATATAGCAGCGATAATAGAGTTTTTAATTGTAAGCGGTTGGGTGGTAGTGCTACGGAAGCGGAGCCGATGTTGTTAAAATTTAAGATTGAAAATAAAGATGTAGTTTTTGAAGTTGATACGGGTACTTATGTTTCTGTGATTTCGGAGAAAACAAAGAATGATTTATTTCAAAATTTTAAGTTGAGCAAATCGAATATTATTCTGCGTGGTTACGATGAAAATAATACGTTACACCCAGTAGGTATAATGGAAAATTTAGAAGGGCAGCTAAACGGAATTACTAGAAAATTAACTTGTTTAGTGTTACCGGGAAAAGGTTCGTTACTAGTAGGCCGACAATGGTTATCACAGTTCGGGCTGTGGCCACTTAAGTTTGTAAATAAGAATGGGGAGAGTCAAAGCGTAATTAAGAAATTGAAAGTAGAGATAAGCGATGATTTACTGTTGGAATTTTCGAAGTTATTCAGTTCGGGACCGGGATTTTATACAAAAGGAGAGATGAAAATATACATGAAAGAGGAAGTAAAACCGATAGCTTTCAAAGCAAGGCATGTACCGTATGCGTTAAGAGAAAAAGTTGAAAAAGAACTTAATAATTTAATTGAACTAGGTTACTTAGAAAGGGTAGATTCGAGCGAATGGGCGACTCCAATTGTACCAATAATAAAAAAGTAACGGCAATATACGAATTTGTGGAGATTTTAAGGTTACTATAAATCCGTATATAATCGTGAACAAGCATCCGTTACCGCACATAGATGATATTTTTAGAGTTTTGCAAGGCGGAAAAAAATTTTCTCAATTAGATTTAACGCATGCATACATGCAAATACCAGTGGAAAAACAATCGAGACACTTGTTAACAATTATAACGCATTTAGGACTGTTTAGGTACACGAAACTCCCAGAAGGAATTTCGTCAGCCCCAGGAGAATTTCAAAGAATAATAGACGCGTGTTTATAAGGTATTGAAGGAGCTGTAGCTTATATGGATAATATTTTCATAACGGGTAAAACTGATCAAGAACACATAAGAACCTTAAAATTGGTTTGTAAACGTTTAGAAGAGCATGGGTTGAAGCTAAACAGAAATAAATGCGATATAATGAAAGAGCGGATAGAAACATTAGGATTCGTCATAGATAAGGACGGGTTGCATAAAGCTAAATCTAAGATACAGGCAATGATAGAAGCCCTAGGCCGGAAAATATCAAACAGTTAGAGTCGTTCCTGGGTTTGATTAATTTTTATAACCGATTTTTAAAGAACAGATCTGAAAATTTAAGACCACTGTATGAGTGCGCGAATAATAGTAAATTCGAATGGACAGCAGAATGTAAAAAAGCATTTAAATGGGTAAAAGCAGAGCTTATTTCTCCCCGAGTTTTAACGCATTATGATCCACAAGAAACAGTTGTATTTGCTTGCGATGCTTCGGAATATGGTCTGTTGGCAATATTATCGCATAGGTATAAAGATGGTAGTGAGAAACCCATAGCTTATGCATAAAAAAAAATACCAAAAAAAGAAATTAATAGAGCGATAATAGACAAAGAAGCTAGTGCCATTGTTTTTGGATTTAAAAAATTTTATGAATTCGTTTATGGTAAGGAGATAATATTGCGCACAGACCATAAACCATTTGAGTATATTTTAAGCCCAAACGGAGGTATTTCTTTAACAATTACAAGCAGATTGCAGAGATGGGCTTATTATCTGTCTGGGTTCAAACATAAAATAGAGTACATCAAATCCAAAGATAACGGAAATTGTGATGCCATATCGAGACTGCCAGTAGACGATGATCTAGATATTTTCGAAACTGATTTTACACCACTATATTTTATAAAAAAGAATTAAAAGTTCTAGAAGTACAAAGAAGTAGAGAAAGAAACGAAAAAAGATGAGACGCTTAAGAACATATTAAAATACTGTCTACTAGGCTGGCCTGATTCGAGAAAAAATTTACCTGTAGATGAAAAAAATTTTTTTGAAAAAAAATTCGAATTATCATTCGACAGTAACTGCATTTTGTGGTGTAACAGGATTGTGATTCCAAAAAATCTAAGAAATAAAATTTTAGATGCACTACATGCATCTCACTTGGGAGTGGTGAAAATTAAAATATTGGCACGTTCTTATGTTTGGTGGCCAGCAATAGATCGAGATATAGAATTAATTATTAGTGAAAGAATGTAAAATTTGTCTAGAAGAAAGAAAAGAACCAGCGAAATCGCCACTAACTCCGTGGCCTTGGCCGGAAAAAGTATGGAGTAGAGTACATTGTGATTTTTTGGGACCATTTTACGGTCACATGTTTTTAATAATAGTAGATGCGTACTCAAAATGGCCGGAGGTAGTGGATTTTGCAAAAAACACAAGGTCGCACAAACTTATCGAAGTGTGTAAACAAATATTTGCGAGGTATGGATTGCCGGTTCACCTGGTAACAGACAATGGTAGGCAATTTGCGAGTGCTGAGTTTGAAAATTTTTGAAGAATCAAATTATTAAGCATAGTTTTTCACCGCCATACCATCCGGCTACAAACGGAGCGGCTGAAAATTTCGTGGGGATTTTTAAAGATAAAGTTAAAAAAATTATAAAAGGGGGAGAAGCGCTCGATGACGCAGTAAAGCTATTTTTATTTGATTATCGGGCAACGCCACATTGCACAACCGGTAAAAGCCCAGCTTTGCTATTTTATAAATACGAATTAAGAACGCGATTCGATAACTTGAGACCGAATATAGGTGAAGTAGTCTTGAAAGCTCAGCAAGCGCAAATAGATGGACGTAAAGGGCAGCGAAACTAAAAGTTTACGGAAGGAGAAGAGGTGTTGATAAGAAGCTATAGTGACGGGAGTCCGAAGCGAATAGAAGGTAAGGTTTCAAAAAAGTTGTCGAAATCTACCTGTGAAGTCGAGTTCGCGTTGGGTCAGACATGCAAACGTCACGTTGATCAATTAATTAAACGACTATCCTTGCGACGTTCACCTAGATTTAAAAGGGGGAGGAATTGTGGTGTATAAGAAATATGCGCGTATGGGTAAACACATTGTAGTGCGATTAAGTATGTGTAACACTCTCAGCAGAGTGGGAAAGATTGTGCGTAATGTAAGGGGCGCAGACAGAGAACGGCCGTCAGAGCGAACAGACGTGTCTTATAATACGTATCGGTGAAATGTATCAAGAAGTTACTTATTATTTACAATATACTTATTAATTATTAACAAAGTGTAAGTGTAATAATTATTGCTCCTAATCCCATTACTTATCAATACATTACACTTATTATTCTTGATGATGAAGAGCCAGCTGCGGGTAACTTGGCACTTATCCTTTGAGTCTCTGTATATGGAGACCATACAGGAAGGGAAGTACGCCGCTGGCCAAAGAATATCCCGTCTTCAGGTCGTTCTCTGGATAACCAACCATTCATTGGTAGTCAAGAAAGTGGGCCTGGAGAATACTTTCTCTTTAAATGTGCCGTTGGGCTGACCAGTAAGGAGGCCGGGCTTCCCGTACTCTTCAGGGCTGTCTTCCTTGGCTCGCATTTAAAGTAGAAAATTCTCTGATGGCACTAGGTCGGATGGTTAAACGGCCACCAAGCTCTGAAGTGCTGGAGCAGGTTGTTCTCTGGTTACACTGAGAGATCAGTGGAACGCCCTCTGTCCTCGCACGGTTGCATAGAGTCCTAATGTAACGTACGCCTACCGACCCAGGCAGTGGGACAACTGGCGAGCCACTTTGGACGCTAGGCGGACCACCGTAGTACACCAGCAGTACTATCTATACAGTACAGCAGTTGTCCCGGTATCTAGTGCATGGTCTGTTCTGGTTCGTGGTACAGTATATGTCCATGACACAAGCTATTATTACTATCTATTAGATAAGTTACTTGTATCTTATAGATAATAATGCATGTACATGATACATAGCACATCAGTACTGGACATAACTATATATACTATTCACTGTATAGGTGCTATCTGTGCGTTACTCTGTTACAAAAATAACAACTACAGCCACGTGTTTATTATAAGTATAAATGTATATATACGTATTTATGAAGATCCTGAATAGTTCATCTTTTTTGTAATAAATTTTTTAGTCTCAGAAATCGAAAACAAAAGCAAAAAAAAGCTAAAAGGGTGTCGATTTAAAAAAAAAAAATATTTAAAGTAATCAAAATTCGAAATGTTTCATATTATTTCTTAAAACTTTTATACATATTAACCTTATTAACTGTATTGTATGAAAAAAATTATCTCTAAACTGTAAAATAAAAATT
>NW_019379933.1:1732327-1838655 GCF_000648655.2 Copidosoma floridanum
AAAATTAAAATGTTGGCACGTTCTTATGTTTGGTGGCCAGCAATAGATTGAGATATAGAATTATTAGTGAAAGAATGTAAAATTTTTCCAGAAGGAAGAAAAGAACCAGTGAAATTGACACTAACTCTGTGGCCTTGGCCGGAAAAAGTATGGAGTAGAGTACATTGTGATTTTTTGGGACCATTTTACGGTCACATGTTTTTAATAATAGTAGATGCGTACTCAAAATGGCCGGAGGTAGTGGATTTTGCAAAAAACACAAGGTCGCACAAACTTATCGAAGTGTGTAAACAAATATTTGCGAGGTATGGATTGCCGGTTCACCTGGTAACAGACAATGGTAGGCAATTTGCGAGTGCTGAGTTTGAAAATTTTTGAAGAATCAAATTATTAAGCATAGTTTTTCACCGCCATACCATCCGGCTACAAACGGAGCGGCTGAAAATTTCGTGGGGATTTTTAAAGATAAAGTTAAAAAAATTATAAAAGGGGGAGAAGCGCTCGATGACGCAATTAAGCTATTTTTATTTGATTATCGGGCAACGCCACATTGCACAACCGGTAAAAGCCCAGCTTTGCTATTTTATAAATACGAATTAAGAACGCGATTCGATAACTTGAGACCGAATATAGGTGAAGTAGTCTTGAAAGCTCAGCAAGCGCAAATAGATGGACGTAAAGGGCAGCGAAACTAAAAGTTTACGGAAGGAGAAGAGGTGTTGATAAGAAGCTATAGTGACGGGAGTCCGAAGCGAATAGAAGGTAAGGTTTCAAAAAAGTTGTCGAAATCTACCTGTGAAGTCGAGTTCGCGTTGGGTCAGACATGCAAACGTCACGTTGATCAATTAATTAAACGACTATCCTTGCGACGTTCACCTAGATTTAAAAGGGGGAGGAATTGTGGTGTATAAGAAATATGCGCGTATGGGTAAACACATTGTAGTGCGATTAAGTATGTGTAACACTCTCAGCAGAGTGGGAAAGATTGTGCGTAATGTAAGGGGCGTAAACAGAGAACGGCCGTCAGAGCGAACAGACGTGTCTTATAATACGTATCGGTGAAATGTATCAAGAAGTTACTTATTATTTACAATATACTTATTAATTATTAACAAAGTGTAAGTGTAATAATTATTGCTCCTAATCCCATTACTTATCAATACATTACACTTATTATTCTTGATGATGAAGAGCCAGCTGCGGGTAACTTGGCACTTATCCTTTGAGTCTCTGTATATGGAGACCATACAGGAAGGGAAGTACGCCGCTGGCCAAAGAATATCCCGTCTTCAGGTCGTTCTCTGGATAACCAACCATTCATTGGTAGTCAAGAAAGTGGGCCTGGAGAATACTTTCTCTTTAAATGTGCCGTTGGGCTGACCAGTAAGGAGGCCGGGCTTCCCGTACTCTTCAGGGCTGTCTTCCTTGGCTCGCATTTAAAGTAGAAAATTCTCTGATGGCACTAGGTCGGATGGTTAAACGGCCACCAAGCTCTGAAGTGCTGGAGCAGGTTGTTCTCTGGTTACACTGAGAGATCAGTGGAACGCCCTCTGTCCTCGCACGGTTGCATAGAGTCCTAATGTAACGTACGCCTACCGACCCAGGCAGTGGGACAACTGGCGAGCCACTTTGGACGCTAGGCGGACCACCGTAGTACACCAGCAGTACTATCTATACAGTACAGCAGTTGTCCCGGTATCTAGTGCATGGTCTGTTCTGGTTCGTGGTACAGTATATGTCCATGACACAAGCTATTATTACTATCTATTAGATAAGTTACTTGTATCTTATAGATAATAATGCATGTACATGATACATAGCACATCAGTACTGGACATAACTATATATACTATTCACTGTATAGGTGCTATCTGTGCGTTACTCTGTTACAAAAATAACAACTACAGCCACGTGTTTATTATAAGTATAAATGTATATATACGTATTTATGAAGATCCTGAATAAATACGTATATATACATGTATATATACGTATTTATTCAGGAACAAAAATAACAACTACAGCCACGTGTTTATTATAAGTATAAATGTATATATACGTATTTATGAAGATCCTGAATAGTTCATCTTTTTTGTAATAAATTTTTTAGTCTCAGAAATCGAAAACGGAAAATATCAAACAGTTAGAGTCGTTCCTGGGTTTGATTAATTTTTATAACCGATTTTTAAAGAACAGATCTGAAAATTTAAGACCACTGTATGAGTGCGCGAATAATAGTAAATTTGAATAGATAGCAGAATGTGAAAAAGCATTTAAATGGGTTAANGATTTTTAGTTTGTATAAAACTAGATTGTAAATCATTATAATGTATAAAATACCAGTGTCATTTACAATAACGTTATAAGAGGCAAATAATAATACAAAATATGTTACTCCTCGAATAAATTGATTAGCCTTAAAACATACTGTATTATTTTTAATATATTTTAAAGCGACACGATTCATAAACATGCATACATACAAACACATTCAATAATATACATATATGCATCTATATACGTATGCATCTATGCGCGTTACATACACATATGCGTGTCGAGTATGCATTACAATATATTATACTCGACGCTCGGCACGCGAGCTACTGTGGAAACATCTAATGTACTTGTCAATAGCACGTTAATAGCACCATACTTGTGGCACGTTGCTTGTGCTGCAAGAGTGGAGTGCCTGGCGTCCCCTTTCTGGGTCGTCTCTCGTCCCAACGTACGTGGTAGCCCAGCCGCGCCACCTGAAGAACTGAGGGCGTTCCACTAATCTCTCAGTGTAGAAACGTATCCTGGTATTCCACCGGAAACGTTGACGTTCCGAACTCCTGTTTTCCGTGGCACTTGTTTATTTTGGGGTCTGGGGTAAAAACCGGTTTATTCTGCTTGTCCATGAATGAAGAGTGTCATCGGTAGCTGGGATGCCCAGCTGCACGACGGACTCTTATGTTCTTGGTGTTGATGATTGACTGCGATGATTGTCTACTACATGGGGCTTCTCATAACCACTCTTGACTATCTTCGGCTGTGTGCGGCTTCAATTTTACCGTGACGCCTCCTAGCGGATCCTACTGAACTAAAGTATAAAGTTAGCTTATTTTAGCAAGACTTTTAGCTTATTTATCGCTATTGTTATTAACTTTTTCAAGAAAAAAACTATGTGAAAACCGTCTCGGAATCATGAAGACTCAGTATGCAAAATTTCAGCAAAATCGGTTTAGTAGTTTTCGCGGTTAGTGATTACAAATAATCAATAATACTGTTACGGTCGCAGAACGCATGTTAAGTATCGTAAAATACGAGGAAAAAAATGTGTACGCAAACTAACATGTATCAATGAACAAGTAAAAACAACAGTCATATAGTACTTTTATAAGGCAGGAAAACTTGTATAATTCGTGAACAGTGGTTAGCAAAGTGTTCTATTTGTCAGCACTATTGACATTAAAGGAATCATTCAAATATTCAAAAACAGGCCCAGGCATAATCAGATCAAGACTAGAAACTTACATAGAGCCAGATTTGTCTCCTGAATGGAACGAGAACCGAGAATACAAATATCAAGGCTGGCCACTTTTGAAGACAGCTGCAAGAAATAAGATAGTAAGATACTCGATCTGAAACAGATATGTCAAAATGTTAAGCTTCTTATAATCAGATGTAATATGCTCCTACTTACAAGAACTAGTCAAAAAATGTGGACCAGAGGTCCAAGCACTGAAGAAGAGAGAACAACTGAAGAGCAACTAATAAAGAACCAATAAACTGAGACCGATGAATGAGATAGGATTCCAATTATCCACAAGCTAATCTGGAGAGGCCAAGCCTGTACAATTTTTTATAGAGTAAGTTAAATTCAGTGGCATGTAACGCACGCGAAAAATCGATAGCTGTCAGCAAAGTAATATATTATTTATTAATGGTGACTCTAAAATCATTAATTATTTTAGTTAGCACCGACTCGGTACTATGATGCCTGCGAAAACCTAACTATAAAAGATCAAATATATTAAAACGTCAGATAAAGTCAGAAACCTGGTTAGTAGGTAAACAGAGCAGGTTAGGGGCCATCCCACTCTTACAGGTACTAGGCTACCCTCCCCTCGTTCCGGTACTGGAACGAGGCCGAACTGAATTAAATTTTAAAATAAACAATTTTCCCCTCACGTGGATTTGAACCTCGGGTCTTGAGTGATAAACAGGTAGGCTACCCACTGTGCTATCGGAGAGATAGAACTTTCCTGTTCTAATACAGATTTGATTGAAAGATGGTACCACGTTGTCTTATCGACATGAAGTAAAATGTATGAAGGATAAATTCAAAATGACTTTTGGATTAGCTGACATTGTCTTGAAAATAACTTGAAGGTAAATGAAAGTTGACCTAAAGAAAATGAAAAGATGGCACAAAGATATATAAAAGATAACTTAAAAGTGACTTAAATTAAAGTTGACTGTCTATACCTGTAAGGTGATTAAAAGAAATTTTTTACCTAATTATAATGTTTACTTTGTGGCACGCTTGATAAGTGCCCCAACCAAACGCTCTTATCTGTGAGGTAAAACCGTTGAATCTTACCTCTCCGAAATAAGCTTGGCCAAAATTCTTAGTTCGCCTATTGACTGCTAGGTGGCATATTGAAGTAACATAACTAGTGTACAGTGGGTGCTTGGGTATCCAAGTAAGAAGTTATACTTCTATAAAATTATATGGCAGATAATATACTTATAAATATAAATATACCTTCCATAAAATGATGATATTGTGTACAAATGAGGTACAATTAAATCGAAGAAATAGGTATACCTACGTTAGTGGGGTGTAATTTAACTAAATATTTATATATTTTATAACTGAACCATTCTAAAAAATACATTCTGGCATAGTACAATATATAAAACATGGAGGTTAGCCAGTACAATACTATGCACCTTGATGAAATCTTTCGATGGTTTCAAAACAACATCCTACTGCCTAGTCTAATTATATCTCTAACGTCACGCTCACATCTATCACATTCGCTCACATACTCATTCCTAGTTCATATTTAATACCCAAAATATAATTGTATCTAGAAAATTAAGAGAAACCATCCTGTAGTATCGCTTTCTTCAATAGCATAGTAGTACATGCCAGTGAATGTCCCTTCAGGACGTTCATTGCGCCTAGGTGTTTTTGATAGATATCATTCAAGCATCAAAAGTATACTAAAAATATTATAAGAAATATTCAAAATAATTGCAGATCGTTCAACTATACCCTCTTTCACATATTTAGTTTTTAAAATTTGGATGAAAGTTATAAAAACATGTGAAAAAATTGTACAAACAATTATTTACTTATTTTAAAAGTAACAAATTAAAGATAAGTCAATAAATATTGATTAATACAAATGAACACTACTCTGCTAATATATATTAATTTCCAAATTTTTGAAGAAAACATGTACCAAAAAAATTAAGTTTATTAGATAAGTTTTTCACTTGTTTAATGTATAATCAAATCAAATAAATTAATACACAGTATATAAAAATTTACATTAAAAATAAGTTACAAACTGTAATTTACTATGAAGTAATTGATTAGTCGAGTAGGTAAATAGCTTTGGCTACTGTACAAAAATCGGAGGTAAAAAATCTCTTTAGAAACTAAAAGCAATGCATACATCCATTCCATAGACTCAGGCAAATTTAGGAGAAATTTTTAGTATAGTCTATCATTATGATGTGCACGGTTGATTTTTTACGCCCCATTATGTTGGGGGCAAACAGTGGTCAGTTTTGTTTTATTAGTTGGAGGATAGCCTAAATCTGTTATATCGTGAACTTTGAATATGAATCTCTCTAACCATTTTTTTCTCAATGATCCAAACACATACACTTTCCTTGCATTGTGTAGGTGTTCTCGAAGAATTCTTTGTATAGTACTGTACGGAAAATTTCCCGAGTCCCATGGTATACCGTGGAAATAGCGTTGCCACTATTAGTTTTCTCTTCTGTATTTGTCTGAGAGTCGTTGCCATAGAAATGACTCTTTGAAGAGAAATACTATAGATTCACCATCAGAATAAAGCGATAATATAGCTAATTCCTTGAGAACGGAATTGTTGACACGCTGTTTAAAGCCTTGCATATCAACTATTTCATCCTTTAATTGCTTATAACTTTCTCACTACCTTACTTTTTTGGATTTTGACATGCCTGTCAATGAACTTTTTACACTCTTTGTATTTTTCATCGTACTCTTTCTTCTCTGTGCTCCTACCTTGTTCCATGATGGTTGATGGATAAATAATGTTAGCAGAGCTATGATCTTTCGGCCATTATATATTTACCCCCCACCACCATTATATGTAATCCATTAATTACAATTGCTTATAACCATCACGTTAATCAAACGATGATTTATTACTTAAAATCTTTTCTTTTCAATTCTTTAACCAAGATTTTTTCTTATCACTATCCTTAATAGAAAGTTTTTGACCCAATAACCCACTAACTCCTTACGTCACTGGTAAACTGTGCTAATGGTCGGCTTATGCGCGATAAATAAATTTTTAAATTACCTTACACTTTTTATCTTTCTCCCTTAATTTTTTTCCACCCATTTTTCTGCGTGTCTCTTCTCAAATTTTGCCTATTCTTCTTTCTGTCATTTATTATCTTCTCCTTTGCTCTGCTAAACTTTCTCCATGGTGGTCGAAAAACAAATGATGTCAGCAGAGCTATGCATGAGCTTTTATAGCTTTACCCCCGCTTTATATGAGTTTCTCAACGTCTCCGCTCATTAGACTGTATTGAACAGTACGATGATGTAGAATTAAGCAGTAGGCTGATGTATTGACGGAAAAATTAGCGTGAAATTTAAATTCTAAACGCACATCTACTGGAGCATTTGTCAATGACTCATTTTACTTGGAGCAATTAATCAAAATCAAAGGCGCAAAATACGTTGATAAAATTTTATCTGTTTATTAAAGCTGCGGGATCTTAACTATAATATGAATTTTGAAAATAAGCATACATGTCATGCAACAGTTTATACTGAGTTTTCGTCATATCGAGATTGAGACCACTATAAGGATAATATTGTAAATTTATATAGAGTCTCACATTTCTTATGTTATTGTGATCGAACTTACTAGTACTAGCAGCTCTTTTATTCTTTCGGTTTGTTTGAAAACTATAGTTTATGTATATACTATATACTATAGCATAACGTAACGTGGCTTTTCCCGCTGATAAGACGTCTTGACTATTCAGATATGCTTCGATGTGGGGGGCAAGAGTGGATATTCATAGAGCTCCCAAGTACGGAAACTTATAGATGTCAATTTATCTTTTTGCAAATAATTTAGCAGACGAATTTTATGTGAATCTGATAATCTTATATAAGGCAGAAGCCATTCGAGCTTCAGTTTTACTATTTTAAACTCTTTCTAATTAGGTGGTTTATTAGCATTTACAGCAGGATTAGCATCTTGACCATTGGCATTTTAATCATTTTTCGTTCTCATATGAGGTTTTATTTTACATTGACCACAATCTTTCGATAATCTTCACCAAAACCTTATATTATACTAAGGAAATTTCATACATCAAATCAGCTACCCTCTGTTGGACTTAAAGCGTGAGTTTCCTTTCAACCTGCATTCTGACTTAATACATCTTGATCTGGACTGAGTGTTAACCATTTTTTTATGAGGGTTGTTAGACCCACATTTTTACACTTATCTATCTCAATAGCGTTCATCTCATACCTAATTTCTTCAAATAGGTGGCAGATGGCGTTAATTACTAACTTGTGTGGGGACCCAACATATCATAGGCCACATACTCATATCTCATACTTGGTATACATATTTGCTGTATTTCTATCTTTTTTAACTGATTTTTCATAAATGTGTAACGAGCTGTGAGATGGTAGCACATATAGATCCTGATGTTAAATTAATATACTGATTTCATCGTTGTTTAACTAAACCATTCTAAAAAATACATTCTGGCATAGTACAATATATAAAACATGGAGGTTAGCCAGTACAATACTATGCACCTTGATGAAATCTTTCGATGGTTTCAAAACAACATCCTACTGCCTAGTCTAATTATATCTCTAACGTCACGCTCACATCTATCACATTCGCTCACATACTCATTCCTAGTTCATATTTAATACCCAAAATATAATTGTATCTAGAAAATTAAGAGAAACCATCCTGTAGTATCGCTTTCTTCAATAGCATAGTAGTACATGCCAGTGAATGTCCCTTCAGGACGTTCATTGCGCCTAGGTGTTTTTGATAGATATCATTCAAGCATCAAAAGTATACTAAAAATATTATAAGAAATATTCAAAATAATTGCAGATCGTTCAACTATACCCTCTTTCACATATTTAGTTTTTAAAATTTGGATGAAAGTTATAAAAACATGTGAAAAAATTGTACAAACAATTATTTACTTATTTTAAAAGTAACAAATTAAAGATAAGTCAATAAATATTGATTAATACAAATGAACACTACTCTGCTAATATATATTAATTTCCAAATTTTTGAAGAAAACATGTACCAAAAAAATTAAGTTTATTAGATAAGTTTTTCACTTGTTTAATGTATAATCAAATCAAATAAATTAATACACAGTATATAAAAATTTACATTAAAAATAAGTTACAAACTGTAATTTACTATGAAGTAATTGATTAGTCGAGTAGGTAAATAGCTTTGGCTACTGTACAAAAATCGGAGGTAAAAAATCTCTTTAGAAACTAAAAGCAATGCATACATCCATTCCATAGACTCAGGCAAATTTAGGAGAAATTTTTAGTATAGTCTATCATTATGATGTGCACGGTTGATTTTTTACGCCCCATTATGTTGGGGGCAAACAGTGGTCAGTTTTGTTTTATTAGTTGGAGGATAGCCTAAATCTGTTATATCGTGAACTTTGAATATGAATCTCTCTAACCATTTTTTTCTCAATGATCCAAACACATACACTTTCCTTGCATTGTGTAGGTGTTCTCGAAGAATTCTTTGTATAGTACTGTACGGAAAATTTCCCGAGTCCCATGGTATACCGTGGAAATAGCGTTGCCACTATTAGTTTTCTCTTCTGTATTTGTCTGAGAGTCGTTGCCATAGAAATGACTCTTTGAAGAGAAATACTATAGATTCACCATCAGAATAAAGCGATAATATAGCTAATTCCTTGAGAACGGAATTGTTGACACGCTGTTTAAAGCCTTGCATATCAACTATTTCATCCTTTAATTGCTTATAACTTTCTCACTACCTTACTTTTTTGGATTTTGACATGCCTGTCAATGAACTTTTTACACTCTTTGTATTTTTCATCGTACTCTTTCTTCTCTGTGCTCCTACCTTGTTCCATGATGGTTGATGGATAAATAATGTTAGCAGAGCTATGATCTTTCGGCCATTATATATTTACCCCCCACCACCATTATATGTAATCCATTAATTACAATTGCTTATAACCATCACGTTAATCAAACGATGATTTATTACTTAAAATCTTTTCTTTTCAATTCTTTAACCAAGATTTTTTCTTATCACTATCCTTAATAGAAAGTTTTTGACCCAATAACCCACTAACTCCTTACGTCACTGGTAAACTGTGCTAATGGTCGGCTTATGCGCGATAAATAAATTTTTAAATTACCTTACACTTTTTATCTTTCTCCCTTAATTTTTTTCCACCCATTTTTCTGCGTGTCTCTTCTCAAATTTTGCCTATTCTTCTTTCTGTCATTTATTATCTTCTCCTTTGCTCTGCTAAACTTTCTCCATGGTGGTCGAAAAACAAATGATGTCAGCAGAGCTATGCATGAGCTTTTATAGCTTTACCCCCGCTTTATATGAGTTTCTCAACGTCTCCGCTCATTAGACTGTATTGAACAGTACGATGATGTAGAATTAAGCAGTAGGCTGATGTATTGACGGAAAAATTAGCGTGAAATTTAAATTCTAAACGCACATCTACTGGAGCATTTGTCAATGACTCATTTTACTTGGAGCAATTAATCAAAATCAAAGGCGCAAAATACGTTGATAAAATTTTATCTGTTTATTAAAGCTGCGGGATCTTAACTATAATATGAATTTTGAAAATAAGCATACATGTCATGCAACAGTTTATACTGAGTTTTCGTCATATCGAGATTGAGACCACTATAAGGATAATATTGTAAATTTATATAGAGTCTCACATTTCTTATGTTATTGTGATCGAACTTACTAGTACTAGCAGCTCTTTTATTCTTTCGGTTTGTTTGAAAACTATAGTTTATGTATATACTATATACTATAGCATAACGTAACGTGGCTTTTCCCGCTGATAAGACGTCTTGACTATTCAGATATGCTTCGATGTGGGGGGCAAGAGTGGATATTCATAGAGCTCCCAAGTACGGAAACTTATAGATGTCAATTTATCTTTTTGCAAATAATTTAGCAGACGAATTTTATGTGAATCTGATAATCTTATATAAGGCAGAAGCCATTCGAGCTTCAGTTTTACTATTTTAAACTCTTTCTAATTAGGTGGTTTATTAGCATTTACAGCAGGATTAGCATCTTGACCATTGGCATTTTAATCATTTTTCGTTCTCATATGAGGTTTTATTTTACATTGACCACAATCTTTCGATAATCTTCACCAAAACCTTATATTATACTAAGGAAATTTCATACATCAAATCAGCTACCCTCTGTTGGACTTAAAGCGTGAGTTTCCTTTCAACCTGCATTCTGACTTAATACATCTTGATCTGGACTGAGTGTTAACCATTTTTTTATGAGGGTTGTTAGACCCACATTTTTACACTTATCTATCTCAATAGCGTTCATCTCATACCTAATTTCTTCAAATAGGTGGCAGATGGCGTTAATTACTAACTTGTGTGGGGACCCAACATATCATAGGCCACATACTCATATCTCATACTTGGTATACATATTTGCTGTATTTCTATCTTTTTTAACTGATTTTTCATAAATGTGTAACGAGCTGTGAGATGGTAGCACATATAGATCCTGATGTTAAATTAATATACTGATTTCATCGTTGTTACCGTAAGTTGTGCATGCGTATGGCTGATAAGCATAAATCTCATAGTGTGCCATGGACTCATCAAAATTGATAGGAGACTGAATGTTTAGAATTTTTGCCATATCTTGCACAACAAAACAAGAATATGCAAGTTAGTTTCTACCACGGCCTTTTATTTTTAATCCTAAACTTTGTAGAAACTGAATGTTTTGACGTATTAGTTGTTTTTTACGTGTTGACAGTTTGACTGTTCGTTGTCGACTGACTGCTGAAGCGCATGTATAACTACTTACATAGCTTTTAGTGTTGTATATGATCCTAATTACGATGAAGGTCTTATACGTAACCTTATGGTTATGACTTTTTTATGAAAATTGGCTAGATTACCGTCCTGATCGACAATGCGTGGTTGTATGTAGTCGATGATACGTTCAACAATTCGCAAGTAGATAATTTGTGATAGTACTTTGATGATTTTATAACCTGATGGTACAGCTAGAAAAAATTCGTGAATGGTATGAACCATTTCTCTGTTTATATACGCTGCAGAAGTGATATTACACTCCACTCTTAGTGCGTTTACTTTGAGAATAGCTACAGTTAAATCTCAGCTGTGGGTTGTGCCATCTTTAAAAACACGTTCAGTGAAACCTAAGAGTTGGCCTATAGAATCTTTCGGTCTAAAAAATATTGTATGACTACAAGTGATAACACTATGAAGTGTATTATTGTTAGGTTTGATATCAATAATTATACCGTTAGACTGAAATACGTCCATTTAAAATGACTTGATATTTTGAATTTTGCAGCTGCCTGTTGAAAAAATGATGAGTTGATCTGATACGTAAAATTTATTATTACCTTCGTCAATATTTAGAATCGAATTAAATGTTATGAGTTCTACTAAGCCCAGAACGTAGTTGTGTTTCGATGATAACTCGATTGATGAAAAATATTGTGCTTCCAATGCAGAAGAAGTTCTAGACAAACTTAGTATCAATGTTTCTTCTATGACTGCTTCAAAGTGAATGAATGATTTAGCCCTATGGCATTACCTTACATAGTTTTTGAGAGAAATTTTAAGCATAACTGACCACAATCATGAGAATCATAATCTTGATATTTTACATGGTGATACTTTATCCCAAGTAGATCATTAATTTGATGGGTAGTTATAGATCGCCAAAACTGTCAAAATAGACATCATTGCCGCACTTTTGATACGCCATCCAGTACACTCTAGGATCATCTTTATCATCGAGATTAACTATAGCAGTTTTACGATAACAAGGTCCATCAACTAGTAAGTCATTTCGCATAAATACTCCCCGGAAATCGGGGATTTTTAACTTTTTAGCATATTTTAATAAATTAACATTCGTCAGAGCTCTTCTAAGTAACTTTTCTTCAAGCTTTTGTTTCAAACCTTTTTCTGCGCATTTCCTCAAGTAGACACTGAATCCAGTTTTATACGCTTAAAGTGTTAGACCTTTCCCAAGAGCAATAGCCGCCATAGTCTTAATACGTCTTTGATTTTCTTGTAGTTACTATTTATTAGTTTTACTTACACCTAAACTTTTCAATATTCCAGCTATACCATCAGCTACTGCACTGGTTGCACTTAAGCCAGCAAATAAAGGTATTAGAGGTAGAGCACCGTCAGTTCGAGTAGGGAGAGGTAAGATACGTGGTATTTTCACGTTTTTCTTACTACCTGCTTTCTTAACTGCACAATGTGCCCTCTTCAAAGCCGAAGCAATAATCTTGTGTGCATCTTTGCTATTTATTTCCCGTGATGCAGCCTTAATGACTGTACCCAAAACAATTCACGATCTTATTTTCTTACTTTTCACACCCATACCTAATTGACTTTGATCTTCATGGTCCTCGCATTAGCTAGAGTAGCTGCTTTTTCGCTTTTTCTCCAGTACGTAAACGTTAAATAAGTATATAATTTATCTAATGAAAAAAAGATGTTCTTTATCAGCTGGTGACGGCTAAAAAAGCCGTCAAAAAAAAGTATAAATTATTAAAATTTGGAAAAGATAAGATTGAAAAAGTACTTAATGATACTTTTAAACCCTTTTCGGGTAGTAGTTACTAAACCGAGAAATAACAAACAAAAAAACGATTTGGTAACTAATAATTGATATAATAAGCCATATTATATATGCGCCTAAACCACTCCAAATCAAACGAATGAAAGAAGGAAAATACAGTGATGAAGAGTCAATATTTAAATCTGCTGTTAGTCAAAGTAATAATGATGAAATGAATATTACCATTTAAAATCAAACTGATAAAAGTCCTTTAAAAAATACATATCTACAAATAGTTGATCAAAACCAAAAATAATTATTGGATTTGGTGTATGGACTTTAAAAAGAGAGTGAAATGTACCAATTTTGCAATTTGCTAATATATTTTGATAATAACAAGATTAGAATGAACGAGTTTAAGTTTTGTATAAGCGTTGGATTGATGGGGCTGTTGGTGAAAAATATCCTGACACAACTCACATAACTGAGGATAGTATGGAAAAATATTACACTTTTTTGTAAACTTGAAGTGCGCATCGAAAGGGGTCTTACAAAAATAAACCCATTCAAACGCATATAAGTAATAAATTTAATAAAATCATAGTTCCAATGTTTGGCCTTATTTCTAGCGAAAAGAGAAGATTATTATTACCTTATTACAAAATTGCCAAAATAATGCAGCAGCAAGCGGATTCTGTACATTGGAATGATCCGAATAAGCTGGTCGATAGTCTTCGATCACTCAAAGCAGAAAGATCAGCCAAAAATCTTAGCCATGACAATAAGATATTTTCGGTTTTTGAAAAGTTACGTGAAGCTGGGTATGCATACTAAAACTGGCGAGAATTCACGTGTCGTTTACGTATTGATTTTTTTCGCGCTTATAGCAATAATTCTATCCTACTTTAAAGCCTGCCCATGTCACAGCCGGTAATCAAGCGTAAGTCTTACAAAAGCTTACAATTAATGATGAAATGATAAAAAAGCCGAAATTCAGAGTTAATGATTAAGTGCGTGTGAGTAAAGTTAAAAATGCCTTTGAAAAAGGCTACCCGCCAAGCTGGTCAACTAAAATATTTACAGTTTATGAAGTATTAAAAACTAGTCCAATTATTTTTTATTTAAAAGATAATAAGGATTAACTAGTTTCTAGTGGCTTTTGCGCACAAGAGCTTCTAAGATCTAAGTATCCAGACAGATATGTGGTAAAAAATCTCATGAAAAAACGTTGTAGTATGGTTTATGTTAAGTAGTTAGGATTCAATAAATCACAAAATAATTGGATTTACCAGTTACATATTTAAGAAAGAGAGAGAAAGTAGAGGTGGCCCCGTCCAGTGCCTCATTCTGTAATGAACAACCTTTGATGCATTTCCACCTTTAATAAACTTTTTCTTTTATTTATTTACAAATTTACAAGTTTAAACTTATTATTAGCATCATATACAATAAATAAAGCATATTTTTTGACTTTTTTTCTTAACTCATTGTACAAATCATTATTGGCTTCTATTGCTTTTGGAACACATTCTGGAATAAAGACTTGAAACTCATCATTGATGGTTATGACTACTCTGCATCCAAAGCAGGTATTAATCTTTTTAAGCTTGGTTACAATATATTCTGCTCCTACTCCAGCTGTGACAATCTTATAGTTGGGAAGTAGTTATTGTTAGTGATACGGTTCAATGTAACAAAGTCCATTTCACTGAAACAGGAAAAAGGAAATATTAGTATACAACTAATGAGAGTAAAAAAATTGTTATTTACCTCAAAGAATTCTTGCTTTCTTGCTTGGGGGTGTATACTCCCAGAGGGTGAGTAAGCTCTCTAGCTCGTCAAGTGACAGAATGAGCTCTACTGGAGGATGTGGTTCTACTTGTAGGTCTCCTCCCTCTTCTCTTCCTCCTCCCACCATTTCTTCTTTCACCTTATTATCTCGATGAACGAGCAAATCTACAAGTTGGAAATCTTCATGATCTATGGTGATGTAGCCCCATGTTAGTATATCTATGCTATGTGGGAGCAACTGTCGTTTATTATCTTGTGAGCTGAGAGCTATTTTCTGCAGTTGCTTTGTATGGACGATGTGTAGCCTAGATCAAATATTATTTTGCTGACACACGAATGTGGACTCATTGAAGAGACAGTTTCAGTAGTCTTGAAAGCAGATTTTGGTCTTTACTGCTGCTGTTATGACGCCCTTGGCTTTCTTAACAAGCTTTTTATTTTGCACACGGATGCAATACATCTTACTTCGTAGTCCAATGAATTTCGTCATAGTGTTACCGCAACACTCATCCTTCATCAACCCTATGAATTTTTCAATCACCAAGGGTAAATCAAATTGATTATTCAATAGATAATCTGAAGTATCGAACCTATCGATGTCTTGCTTCATAACTTCATAAATATTTTGACCGCAAATTTCACACATCAAGCTGTCAGTGTCGATATACAGAAATTTACACTTATCGAAACGTTTCTTCATGTATAAATAATGAAAATCATATCTGAGCCTCTTCGATATCTCTAGTACACTCAAACCAACATATATTGGTTTTCTTAACGTGCAAGCTGATTAGACACAAGATTTTTAGTAAAGATCGAGCGACTGTGGAAGTTTGTTTTTTTCCAAATAAACCACCACAAACTTAAGAAGCTTCAGATTGTCTGAACTCATGCTCTTCTCTTCGAGTAAAGATCATGGGTTTTGAATTCTCATATAATTTTTGCAGGTTACTTGCAATGGTCTTCAGTTTTTGAATTAACCACCCTGATGGTATTTTGGCATTATCTTCTCTTCGATAACTTACATAGTGTGATTGACTATCGTTGAAACTGCATTTCACGTCATAGCCTATACATATATATATATATATATATAATGTAGGCTTAATGCCTCTGAAATGCACGAACATGATTTTCCATAGGCTCAAGTAAACACTTTAAGTCCGCGTACATGACATAAGGTACTTTTTCAGCGGAATTACAGTTATTTAACTTGAGAATGTTGTTTCCTTCAGTTGGAAAATTCATCCAGTACTTGTTAACACTAGCACTATTAAGTTCACGCGTCTTGAGTTTATCTTTGGAGTAGAAAAAATGCAAACATCTGCCACTAATTTTGACAGATTCTTTATCCATACATAGTAGTTTCTTAATTCTGGATCATTCTGATCTTCTTCTTCTTTATCTTCATCGGTGTAAAAAATTTGTATCAAAAGTAAATTAACATGACTTTCTTTCTTTAAAGAAGTGATATAACAGGGTGAAACTGTATGCTTATCCCCATATTTTTTCAATATACATGAGCAATTCTATTGAGTTTCGGCCACTAGGCGCGCGTGACACATTTTTTCAGTGGAGGACGCTCTGTTCAACTCGTTCGTAGAGGAAGATAAGGTAATAAAAAAAATATCAACATAGGTAAATCGATAGATTTTGATATGCTATTTTTAATTGTGTTGTAGGGTTGAGGATTAAGAAATTTTTTCATACAGAAAATCAAGATTGAAGTTCAGAGCGTCATTGTGAAAAACTGCTTTTTTTAAAATTTTTTTCTAGCACCATTCAAAAGAGCAAGTCTTGAACTACAATCCCCTAAATTTTTAAATTGGGAGGGCAAAAAGCAAACGAGTGGTGAACAATCGAAGACCGTAACGTGTGCATTTGAACGCCACCTTGCGCTTTTACCGCGCGTCGGCTGCTCTATGAGTTAGAGGTATAAGTATTCTTCTTCGTGCTTTGCAGTAGTCAACTACAGCTAATTTAGTAAGGCTCATTGTGTACTTATTATTTTGAAATTTTACTTTTTGGTGGCTCTATTGTCCGTTTCACGTGTAAATATGACATTTACAATAAAGTAAGTGGCTTAGAAAATTCATTGTGCCGTTTATTTTTTTGATCGATACCTAACTTTACTAGAGCTCTTATAATTCCATAATATATCCCAAAATCCGTAAGTGTTAAGTACGTCATCGAGTTTTGTATAATCTGTTGAAATTACTTTGTCTTATTGATGAAGACCATGCACTTTTTTTAGGCAAAATGCAGTGAATACTTAAAGAAAGAGGAAATACATTTTCGGAGAAAATGACATCCTTCAGGAACTTGGAGGAGCTGCGGCAGATGGATTGGAATCTACATCAACACATAAAACCTTTATAAATGGGCCAAGAGAAACTGTAAGAATATTATCTGTTTCTATACATCAAAACAAGGCTATTTGATTGCTCAACAACAACTGAAAAAAAGATTTAAATCAACAGTAACGGTTCCGGGTACACTATCTTATCATTGCATCAAGCCTGTTGTAAAATCTAAGTAACTCGAATTAAGAGAATTTTCAGCGTCAGAATAATTTCAAATATTTTCACCGATTCATAAGACAGAAAAATCAAATCCATGGTGTACAGATTATTCTAAATTACAGAAAAGTACCAAAGAAAAGCTATGCCTACTGATTCTCGATCGAAGCCGAAAAAAGTTGCCAGAAAATCAGCAAAAAAATTAAAATCATGTAGTGTTTTATCTATGAATTTGTTTGTAAATACATCTATTAAAAACAAGAAATAAATATTTTTAGAATTTTATCGAGTTATAAACTTTTTTGTTAGAAACTCTCGTAAAAAAAAATATCAAATTTAACGTAGTATCCACATGCAGTGCAGCTGATACGCAGTGCTGGGCACGAGTTGGTGTTAAACCGCACGCAACACAGTCATTGACTGTTCATTACTCGTTTGCCTTTTGCCCTGCCAACTTGAAAATGTAAAGGATTGTAGTTCAAAACTTGCTGTTTCGAAAGGTACTAGAAAAAAAATTTTTTAAATACAGTTCTCCAACGTAACGCTTTGAACTTAAATCGTAATTTTCTCTATGAAAAAAACTTTTAATCCTAAAACTGACAACACAATTAAAAAGAACAGATCAAAATCTATTGATTTACCTATGTTAATATTTTTTTAAGTACCTTATCTCCCTCTGGGAGTGAGTTGAACAGAGCGTCCTCCACTGAAAAAATGCGTCGCACGCGCGTAGTGCCCGAAACTCATTGAAACTACTCATATGCGTTAAGAGATGCAAAGTTTTGCTTCTTAAATGTATCAATTTGCTTTAAAAAAACTGGAAACTTTATTCCATTAATTTTAATTCATTTCCATACGGTTGATAATGACTTGTTCGATATCAATGTCCATTTGCTTGGTGTAAAGTGGAAAGCACCGCCCACACAAAACACTTTTCATCAATATTTCTCACGTTTGCAAAAGCTTTTTTTTTGTAAATCCTTTGGTAGCTAAATGTATAAACTTGCTTTCATCGGATTGAATTGGTTAATATTGACTGTTAAACTAATTATCTGCTGCATGGTCAAACCAGAATCTTTCTCTTTAAACTCTTCCATCTGACGTGTTATAGGCTTTTTCATTTTGAAATCGAACTAGTCACTATCTATGTTAGTTAATCTCAAAGTTTCAGCATTCTTGGTATTAAAATGCTTTTGATCAATGACTTCTGCATCATTCTTTTGTATCATATACTTTGCGGCAAGCTTAAAATTAATTTTTAGAGCATTGCGTTGTATTAGAGTATTTGTAACTTTTGACACAATAAGAACTTTGGCATCATCTAGGAAGAAAGCAATATTTATACCATTGAATATCACACCAGTTGTTATACGATTTTTGAATGCTGATAGCAAATCTTTCCACTACACACTAGGACTATCTACATTGTTAAGATCATCTGCACTGTTTTGCCCACTGATTTGCCTATTAACATTGTTTAGTGCACTAAGATCATCTGCACTGTCACTGTTCTGCACACTAGAATGATCTGCATTGTTTTTGACACCATCACTATTTTGTTACATTACTGCTGCTCTGGAAGGTGCCGCTGTAATTTTTCTCCAGTCTTCTTCAATAAACTGCTCAGCTTATCTTGAATGAATAGTAAAGTAGCCCAGATGGATTGGCAAGATGGCATCCCCACTGGATAATGACGTTAAAACGTACTCTTCCAACGCTTCAAGCGCTTGATTGTTCAGCTCCAACCATCTTCGTAGATCGTCAACTATCTGATGAGTTTTTTTTTTTTTTTTTTTTTGTGGAGGGAGGGGAAATGCATTGAGGCACACCGCAGGGACAGCGGTAGTGTGGGACTCGGTGGTTTTTTTTATTAAACCACCCATACCCACTAAAACCCCCCCCCATGCCGCGTGGCTTTTGATCCACCCCGGAACCGCATTAGCATTACTTCAGGGTGGAGCCACCAGGGAGACCATCGCGTCTCACAGCATCAACGAGCTAACTCGCCACCATTTGTTAGAGGTGCTGATGCTCTCGAGTCCTGAAAAGGACTCGGGGTCCCTGAGTACCAGCACCTTGTCTAGCGCTTCACAGTAGGCCGCCTACTTAGCTAGCACCACTATAAACTTAATGCTTTCCCTTGCTGATAGGTAAGAAGTACCCAGTGCAGCGTGGGTCCACATAAGCCTGTCTTTCAACTTAAGGCCTTTCTGCCTTATTTTGATCCTGCTTGGGCCTTATCCCTGGCCTCTTTTAGGGCTATTCTAAATAGAGGGCAGCTTCCGCTGCCTGCTTCGTGCTTGTTGTCCGTTTTTGGGCAAAGGAAGCACCGTGCTGGGCCTGGACACTCTTTCTTCCGGTGGTTTGAGCTTCCACACCGGAAGCACAGCTTGGATCTGTTTTCGTTCTCACAGTTGCCCGAGACGTGTCCATATCCCAGGCATTTGTAACATCTTGTTACTTCGATTCTTCTTCGAATTCGGCAGCTCACAAAGCCAACTCGTAACCTGCCTTCCTTTTCTACGTGTCTGGCAGATGCTTCGTCCACCTTTATTAAAGCCAGCCTCTGTCCTCTGGCATTTGGCTTCAAGAGAGCAACTTCTGGCTCCTGGCTCTGATGTCCAAAAGTCCTAGCGAAGGCCTCTTTGACCTCATCTTCCTCTACAATGGCATCCAGGTCTCGGACCTCTAATGTCACTTTTCTGTCACTTAATTTGACAGTACCCTGTCCGGCTACCGACTTTTCAATTTGCTGTGAGAATGCAGCAGCATTCTCTACACCTTTGGCCTTAATAAGTATGTCTCCTTTTTTTGTAGTGACAACACTTTGGACTGCCACTTTAGCCTTATCGGGGTCAAAGTTCGCCCTCATAGTCTTTAGCACCGTTGCAAAGGTCTGTCCTTCAGCCATCTTCACTACTACTGTTGTTGTGGCGTCCACTTTTTCCTTCTGGCTTGTTTTGTCATTCAGGGGAATTTCTTCTTGTTTGCCACTACCTGTCTTCTTTTTCTTTAAAGAAATAGTATGCTGGCGTTTTTCAGAGCTGTCCGATGGGCTCCTATTTCTCTTACTTCGTTCTATTTCCTTCAAGGCAGTGTTCAGGGTTCGTTTCTGTACATGCCGTTGGAAATTATCTCGCCTTTTTTCCCTCCACTGCAGGGCTTCAAATGACGACTTTCAAGCGTTGGTATACAAATCTTCATCCATAAGACAGCCTTTTCTTAGAACCTCTGCCTCTTAAAAATGCTTAAGTGCCGCTTTGAGCCCATTTTTAACAGCGTTCGCTGTGTTGCCGTACTTATCATTAATCAGTTGCAGCGTCTCTGTAATGTCATTCGTTGCTGATTGGACTTTATCAGCAACTTGCTGTCGCTTAACTCTAAGCTTAGCACCATCTTCTTCAAAAGAGGCAAGCTCCTCCCTTGTCTGGTTGCTGAATACTGACACGTTGCTGTCCTCGGTGTCGTTAGTGCCTATACTCGACAGGCTTCCTCTTCGTCCTTTGTCCGTTAGAAAAGGCCATGGAACGTTTAGCAGTCCCTGTTGGCCATGAGACACGTCTTTGTGGCCCCCCCCAGAATCCGTGGGGCCTGCGTCAGTCACCCGGGCTTTCACCGGATCGGAACTGACGGCGGATTCCCTCAGAGAGGTTACCGCCTGGGGTACCTGTTTTACATCGACGTTTTTCATTTTGGCATCGTTTTATTGTCGTACTGACCCGCGAAGGCCAGCACTACCCTTTTTTCTAAAAATAAGTATTTGGAAAGGGTTAAAACCAGGGCAGCAGCCCTCTCTGTCACCAGAGAAGACCGCTACTTGCTCGGGCCGGCCGGGAGTCGCCACTCTCCCTCAGTCCCACCCACGGAGACTGCCCTGGCGTTGAGTAATAAGTGTAAGAATGGTGTTTTTGTGATGAGTAAGTACTACAATTCTAAAAATTATTTTTTTAAATTTAAATAATCATTACTTTCTATGTTTCAGCCATGCTGGTAATGCCGAAGACTTAGGATGTCCTACTATTTGTAAGCTAAATAAGAAGTGTGAAGCATGTTTTGCACATCAGTTATGCACAAAACTTGTTTGTGCTTTAAAAAGTTATTTTGCACTTAAGAAATGTTTGTTCACATTCAGAGATACATTTAAAGAGAATGATGATGATTCGTAAAATAACTGTATTAAAATTAATTACATTAACGAAAAAAAGTCCCAAGAGAAGAAAATAAATGATTGCTCTTCACTGGTAGGGGTGGGGTAGGGACCCTACCACTTTCTTTTTAATAACTAACAAGTAATTTTTATTCATAAGTACAACAGTCTATGAACAAGGAAGAAGTCTTTACTCCTTAATAAATGATGACAACTTAGAATTGATACTTAGTTTTACTTAGTATATACTAAATTTATGCAATTCATTAAATTAAAATACTAATAATGCTTATACCTTAGCTCATAATTGAGCTATATAGAAATTTTATAAAAAAGGTAAATTTTGTTTCAAGTTCTTATCTCTACCATGTTAAAACTATATTTATCATTGCTAGGTTATAAAAACCTAGACCTATCTTAGTTTTTAAAATTAAAACTTATTCCTATGAGTTTTGTTCCAATGTTCAGATAATGTTCAGATCATGTTCAGATAATAGTATCTTCTTAACATAATTTTACACAAGGTTTATTATCAAGAGGATTAACTAAAATAACATTTTACTTTTTCTGATCTTTTTTTTTTATTGACCAACAGCTTTCTTTGCAATTTCAAGGACTCATTTTGCTTATTAAGAGAGTTCTGCTTCAAAGGTACAGATGTTTTCAACTGAGATGTTCTCTAACAGGAGTTAAAAACTGCTGGCTTAAAGCCTGTTGTTGTGCACCACAAGTTAAAAACTGCTGCTGGCTTGTAAGAATACTCTGTACAGCAGGAGCTATTTATTGTGCAACAGGAGTTGAAAACTGCTGGCTTGAGGCCTGTTGTCGTACACTAGGAGTTGAAAACTGCTGCTGGTTTGTCAAAACATCTCGTACATCAAGAACCGACCAGATTGAAGAAATGAACTGAAAATATTCAAAAAAAATAGGCATAATATAAAAAAATGTAGTCCTTCAAAAAGCGAAGAGGAATACCGTCAGGACCAGTAGCATTTGAGTGTCCACTCTCAACAGCATCATAAATGTCGGAAGCCTCGACAGGTTCAATGAAGAACCTGTCATTATCTTTGAAACTAATAGCACATCACTCAATTGAAGAGGACCCAGGGTAATCACAAAGAACTTATTAAGGAAATCAAGATCTTTTAGAAGCGCATCACAGTCATTAGTTTTAGTTCTTATATCGACATTATTGACACGTTTTCAAAATTCACGTGAAGATTTGCTTCTTAAAAGTTTTCGTCGGCGATGGTTTGACATAGTATTACGTATGGCAAGTTTAGCAAGATTACGCAATAAATTATGGATTTCTGTGTCACTATTTTTACGGGTATGATTAAATGTGCGACATCCAGCATTTCTCCCTCTCAAAATTTCACGCAGCTCAACCGTTATCTAAAGAGTAGAGCCACTTCAGCTTATAGTGAATTTACGCTGTGGCGCAAGACCGTTATATTAATTTAAAAAGCTTAGAAAGTATGATGTAACTTCAACATTAACGTCAAGTGAATAAAAAAATGGTTGCCAATTAATAGACATTAAGTAATTTTGTAAACAAGTCAAATTCTATTTTCTAAAGCAGCAACGCGTGATTGTCTTCGGTGCAAGAGGCAGATGGTCATACTTGAAACAAACGAAAAGCACGTCATGCATTGATATATCAGGCAAATAGTGCTGAGAAAAAAAAATCAAGACGAGAATCATTAACGAGCCAGAAGTAATCAATAGTAGAAAAGGGATTCCCTAGATCGTGTGTTTGGTTTAATGGTAGAATCTGAAGATTGGAAGCAGGCAAAGAGTCTGCAAGTGTATTCTTGGGTGAAAGTAAAGAACCAGTCAATATTCAAATCACCAAGAAAAAAAATATTATCCATTGCAGCCAAGCAAAGCATTCTCAATTGTATCATATCAGAAGCTTGCCTTAGGAGAGTTATAAATTAACACGCAAAGAAATTTACACGAGCCCACTAGCAACTCTACGAAGAGGTAATCAGGACGTACAAAATTTGGGGGTTCCACAGGGAAAAACTCAAGAACAAAGATCCTAATGGATTCATACACGTACATAGCAACACCACCTCTACCACGACCAGCTTTATCAATGTGGATAAAGTGAGAAGATAAGCTTTGGCGATTCCAGCACAGCCCCCTTTCCCCTCGGTAGCCCCTCTCGCGGTGTGCCCCTCCTTATGGCGGTGGCCCATATATACTCTTCGTAGATGAGTTGGACTTCTCTTGCAGCCAATGGGCGAGCGGATCTGGCTGGCTTGCGTTCACTGCGATGCGCATTTTTTGCCTACACCACTGCTTGAGATTGCGCGCGCTGTTAGAATATCTTGTGCAGATTGTGCACGTGATGGGTATATGTATTTTTTTTTGTCAGCGAGTGCGTTGCACGATGATGTAGGATGTGAAGGGGTAGGAAAATAATTGTTCAACATTTTTATTATTTATTTTGGTTAATCTGTTTACTTTAAGTTGAAAAAAATTTATATTTACACAACTTCACTTACAAAATATTTCCATTTTTATTTCTTCTAACAATAACTATAACAATTTTTTTTTTTTAATTTGCGCTTACAAGAATGAATAGTCAAGTATGTATTTCAATTTCATACTTTTCCCGACTTTGCATCCAATTTTTCACAGCCAATGCATTTTTCACTGCACATACTGGATCAGTATGAAAACTGTGATGTTTGCATGGCTCATAGTATTGTACGAGATTTTTAAGAGCAGGACACCCATACTCTTCAATATTAATAACTCTGAAAAAAATGTTTGTATTATTCGTAAGAAAAATTTATTTTTTTATTTTCAAGGTATTTTTATTAAGCTCATAATGTACAAGATACACACTTGCATGGTAGTATGTTTTGTAACCATTTTTTCTTCTCACAACCTTTAACATGAACTGTTCCAGCACCAATCAGCATGCGCTTAAAATTGTCTATTCCTTCCATGTGAGAAATATCACCAAAATCCCAACTTAGACCATGGAAATTAGCTTCTAGTCATTTATTATGTTTTTTATACTTTTTTGCTAGATGCTCAAATGGGAAAGGTGGGTTAAGCACAATAACAACTGGCAAAGTATCCTTGTTAAGGTCAACAAAGGAAATTTCTTTAAAAATAAAAAAGTTGACGAGGCTATTAAGGCCTGAAAGTCTACAATGTACTCCATTTTAAAAGGAAAAAGTAACTGATGCTACTCGGTCTAGTGTGATTAAGTGAATGAAGTGGAAAGCTTCATGTGGTTCAAATAGGTACGTTTAAGCTAAACGGATAAGTGCGCATTGAGCATGCGCAAAGACTCCTACCCCCTCCCAATTGTGTGCACCACCTGCAGCGTTGTCGGAGTTTACGTGCACCATGTGCCACATGGCTTGAGTATTCATAAAGCTGATGTGTGAGTGGCTTTAACAGTTCCCTTTCACTTTTTCACCTGTTGTCGGAGTTTGCGCGCACCATGTGCAACACTGGTTGAATTTTATGCAGCTGATGGGCGAGCGACTTTAACAGCTTCCTTTTACTTTTTCGTGCCATGAGCAACACTACTTGAGTTTGCGGTGCAATATGCGTGCATCACCTGTAGCGTTGGTTGAGTTAGTACGTCTTCTTAGATATTGAAATATTTTAGACATATGATACTTACACAAAAACATATTTTGTAGTATTATGCGCATTGTGTAATAATATAGGATGAGGAATCAAAGGGAAATAATTGTTCAAGACTTTATTTATTTTTGCCTAGTGTATTTTTAATGAAAAATATATACAAATACAAAATTTAATTAATAAAACTAATGTAACTTATCCTTTAAAATGTGATTCATACATATTAAAAACTTTACGATTGTTAAAATTGAAACGAAAGTCTACGACAGTGCTTTTTTTATCAGGACTGTCTGTTTCGTTCTCTGAAGATTTTTTTTTTCATCATACTCATTTCATACAGCTCTGGCGAAGACAATAAGTCAATAACGTGAGGTATTCCCGAGAGGTCAACTAATGGTATAGGCTGTGGCAATTCCGTGAGGTCAACTTCTGGTATCGGTTGTGGGGATCTCGTGAGATCCACCACTGGTATCGGTTGCGGTGATCTTGTAAGATCCACTTCATGTATCACCGGTCTTGTGAGGTTCGCCTCGAGTGTCGGTGATCTTGTAACATCTACCTCAAATATTGTTGACCACCGGAGATCTACATCAGGTGTAGGCCTATAGAAACGTGTTGGTGATGTTTGGTTATGTTCTTCAAGCATCGAAAAAAATGCTTGAAGACATGTGGCGGTAGAAATCAATTCCTCAGCATCGTCTGAAAAACAAACAAATAAATAAATTTTAAAAAATGAAACAAAATTAAATTTCTTATCAAAATAAATAAAACCATACTTAGCGTTGTAAGCTGTCTTACTCCTGTCAACGTATCCTCGTTGAGAAGTGCTTTTTCTACCGAAACTATGTTATTTAGATAAGGAGAGCATGTTAAAAAGTTATTCTCTAAGTCTGAAACAAAACAAAAAAATTAACATTTTCATTCATGTTAAAAATTTTCATTACATCTTTAAATCGAAAAAGATCTTATTTTAATAAATAAACTTAACAAAAAACGTGATTTCTCGGAATGGCAATGTAAATGATTCAGCCGGTCTTTCAATATTAGCACGCATATTATATTCCTCTGTGTATAGGACTGAGGGCGATGATGGTGATGAGTCCAAATAATCGTTGAAGCCTCGTTCAAATATCTCATGTAAATCCTCCAAATCCTGCTTGAATATTTCGTATGCTGGAGGTTGATCCACTTCATCCTCTAAGTCCTGCCCGAATTTCTCGGACACCAAAACCTCCAAGTTTTCCCACTCTAGCACTTTAACACCACTTGAAAATTCTTTATTTACAGGAGCCATTTTAACAGACAAGATATCTACTGTTTAATTGGAGTGTGACTGATATTTTCAAATAACTGTTTTCGACTAACTATTTTCAAGCACAACTTCCCTTTTAAAGACTCTGATACTGTTACTCCGACAAATTACCCCTTCTCCATTGATTTTCTCATGCATAGTATGAAAACTCAAACTAGAGTGGTGGAAATTTGCCAACCCCCCCCCCTAAATTTTTACCCACGCTGTATGAAAATTTAATATCCTTGGAGATAGAAATTTGTATCTTGTAGTGAACCAATGAGAGCTAAAAAAGGACACAATTATGTCTTACCCTTTCCATACGCACAACATCAAAGGTCTGTGGTTGGGAAGAAGTATCCCCTCTCCATAGCATCAAATACTTTAAACCAATAGAAAAATTAGAAAAGGACACATATTTTTTCATACTCCTTCCATCATATGCAAAATCTTTAACTTATGAGAAGTGGCTTTCCTCTTCCTCTTCCGCCATAGTCTTAAAGAGCAATCCTTTGACCATCGCCACGTGCCTCAGTTATATTTTTAACATCAGTGATAGCAGCCGAGGAAAGAAAAAAGTTACACTTCAGGATACTTCGTACAACGCATCAGCCAACGCTCTCAAGTGTGAAGGTATTCTGTAAAATCTTAATAATTTTTTTCCTTTAAAAAAATGAAATATCTAATTTTTTTACTCAAGTTCCACTAATAATGTCATGAGTTCAAAATTTTTGAAAAGTTTCTTACTTTTCTATAAATAGCAATTTAATTCAATCTTGTAAGTTTCTTTTTTCTTCTTTTTTCTACAACAATGTGGTTGTAAGCTATTTGACTCAAGTCACAGAAATTATGTCACGGGTTCAATTTCTTTCAACTATTTGACTTCTTTGTATTCTCCACCTTTACTTGTAACATTAAAGAAACATTAAAAAATCTTCATCAAATAATTAAACCAATGGCTATTGCTGTTGTATATAATTTTTTAGTATATCCCCTGACGACGTTTCTCTCTTCTTTGGGTAGGAGCCTTTTCAAGTCAAAAAGATTATTTTGTTCGAAGATTCAAACAACGTCAGTACCCAACGAGGGCACATAGTCGACTGTATCTTTTTGACTTGAAAAGGCTCCTACCCAAAGAGGAGAGAAACGTCGTCAGGGGATATAACAAAAAATTATATACAACAGCAATAGCCATTGGTTTTATTATTTGATGAATTTCGTCTTGCTCGCTGTTGTTGGAGTCATAAACATCATAATTAAAAAATCTTTTTATTCGACTGAAGACGCAGAAATTATGTCTAGACGCAGAAATGATTTTATGAGTTCTTTATTTCTTTTAATTAGTTAACTTCTTTCTACTCTTCACATTTATTTTTAGTATTTTAAAAAAAGCATTTATAAAAAAAATTTTTTTTCAGTATTACCATGGTGTAGAAGACACGAAAGAGTGATATCAGAAGATATCAAGAACGTCTGATTTTTCGTGCCTTAGGACGCAACGTAGAAAATTTAGAAAGGCAGCTCGTAGATGATTTTCCAGAAGTAGGAGCACCACCAGAACATTCCCCAGCTATAATCATGGATCCTTTTTCAGAGCTACATTCCACACTACTCAAGAATCCTCTTCCAGAAGTAGTAGTAGTGTCAACAGAGCAACCTATTGCAACAGAAATACCAACAGAAGTTAAAATGTTCAACATATCAACATCGACAGCAGTAACAGGTACTTTTTTTATTCTTTTTTTCTTTTTTTCAACATGTTGTAATACATAAAAACGAACTTATTTTGTACCTGATTGTTTTAGATATGTTAATGCAATTCGATAATCAATTGCAACTTTTACCATCAGCATCATGGTGGCTCTCTCAGCAAGATTGGAGTGGATTAATTGACTTGGTCGCCACTGCCACTGCCACAACAACAGCAGCAGATTTCATCACCACTGCCATTGTCTGAAAATCATGAGATATAGTCTGAAGAAGATCAAAATATACTTATGATGTGGGTTCGAATGTCATTAAAAAAAGAAAAAATAAAACTTTTAGATAAAGAAAGAAACAAAATGATTCGCGAAAGAAAAAAAATGATTGAAAAAATACAGAAGCAACAGGCTTTAGCAAAAAAAAGATATGAAGGGGATTAAAAAAAAAATAATAAATGCAGATTTACTGAAGACTCTCACTCAAAAAAAAAGAAAAAAAAACAAGTAGACAAAAAAATTAAATGCCACAAAAATGGATAACTATTGAATGACATGTACTCTAAAAAATTTTTTTGTCATCGAATATAACTTTCTTATAAAAAATACTTTTTACGTTTTTGTAGAAATTGGAATCTACGATTTTTAGTATAAGGTTTTTGATTAGTTAAAATAATTTAATACATGTTCAAAAAAATTGAACTTGTTATTTATAAATTCAAACCCCCCCCCCCCTTTCCCATGGGCTGATCTCTAAGGATATTTAGGGGTAGAAATCACCGAAGTAGCTCACTTTTGGGCTGTTGCTTGAGTAGTTAACTTCTTGCTAGCCATGGCTTCGGTTCAATATTTTAAAGATGTGGCTCACTGCATCGTGAAATCGTTTCAACAAATGATTATTAGTGAAGTCGATGGGAGTCGCATTCAAAGACTAATAGACACATGTCTCACAACTATTAAAGATAGCGATATTTTTAGTTTAAGGAGTAATTTGACAACATCGGAAAAACAAAAATTAATATCTGCAGCTGCATTATTAAAAACTGTTTTACAACTGCTTTATGATTATTTGGAGGTAACAGAGTCGAAAAAAATATTTATGAATAATCCTGATGGTTTTAAATCAGATAGTGAACAAAAGCCTAAAGTTTTTGCATCTGAAAGTGGTCGAGAAGATGTGTCGGATTTAGATAAGACATTTAGAAATGAAGATATTGTATGTGTTCAAGGTGAAGGTGTAGCAACAGCTTCAAATGATGAGAATGCTGCTGTAGTAAGTTTTGATGATGTTAACAGTGCACTTGAAAATCGTATTACGACAACTTTAATAGTTAATTTTAAACACTTTGATCTGAAAAAAATTCTCAAAGATGCTGAACAGAAATTTATTTAACGAATCTGACGATCTCTTGAAAAACATACAGCATTAAAAGTAAATACCATATTGACTGCTGAATATGTCATAATTAAAGATAACATTAAGGATGTGGATTCAAAATACTTTAATACAAAATCACAGCCCATTTACCAGACCACTGATATACAACAGTAGTTTGACATAAACGTACGACAGTTAATTGAGAAAAAAATGGACGATTCTTAAGATAAGGAATCTGGCTGGTCTCTGCACTCGATTTAAAAGTTGGTAGTTAATATTAATAAACTAAATCCTTTGCAAGACAGTTCCTTCATAGACTTACCAGACTACATAAAAAAAAATGCTTGTGTAAATAGAGCAAATAAAGACGACCAATGCTTTAAATGGGCTGCTTTATCAGCTCTTCATCCAGTAAGCAGAAATCCAAATCGTGTCTCCAACTATATTAAATATGAAAATGAGTTAAATTTTGATGGTATTTAGTTCCCAGTTATCCCAAAGAAAATCGTAAGGTTTGAGAATCAAAACAACATTTCAATCAATTTATATTTTAAAAAAAAAAGGGTCATACATTTGATATTTTCCCTAATTATTTGACTGCAAATAAAAAAAAAACATGTGAATATTTTACTTGTCGAAAACTTCTATACAGATGATAAAGAATATAGTAATAATAAATGCAACTCTGTCGTAGAGAACAAATACCATTATGTGTGGATAAAAAATTTATCGTGTTTAATACGAAAACAATTATCTGAGCATCAACATGCAGTAAATATGTGTGATCGTTGCTTTCACTATTTTAGGTCCAAGCAAAAGTTAGAAGGTTATGAAGTTGACTGCAAATATTGAAATAAGTATAAAATTACACTGTCTGATAGGGAGAAAAATGAGCATGTACTTGAATTAAAAAATTTTACGTTCAAGAAACGTGTACCTTTTGTTATATGTGCAGACTTCGAATGTTTGTTGGTATCTGTTAATGATTTTCGCGTCTATCAAAGACATAAAGCATATAGCATTGGTTATTTTCTTAAATGTTGTTATGATGATAGCAAATCAGAATATAAACGTTTTAGACAAAGTGAAAAAAATGATGATAAAACACCTGCTAAGTGGTTTGTTAAGGCTCTCTATTCTTTAGCAATAAAATTAGAAAACTTGTACAAAAATCCTCTTCAAATGATCTACTTGACATCCATAGAACAAATTTAACTTGACAAAGCCATTCTATGTCATATTTGCATCCAATCTTTTGGTTCAAATGATATTAAAGTCAGAGATCACTGCCATCTTACTGGAAAGTAAGCATCATTTTATCAAACTTAAAAAAAAATTTAATAATCATGACTTATTTGAAAAAATTTTTTTTTTAGATATCCTGGTCCAGCACACAATAAGTGTTATATCAATCATTAAGATTCAAGAACGAAACCCGTAGTTTTCCATAACCTAAGTGGTTATGATTCGCGTTTATTTAAAAAAGAACTTGCAAAGTGCTTTGCAGGAAGAATTCAAATTTTACTGCAGACCAAAGAAAAATATATTTCGTTTACGAAGTATGTAGAGAGTACTGATATTAATCTACGATTTATTGATTCCTTTAAATTCAGGTTTCCTTTACATTCGGTTTCTTATGATTATATTTCTTCTTTTAAAAAACTTGGTGAAAAGATGTTACTGTCAAAACAAGGTTTTTATAGCAGCTTATGCGAAGCTTATATAACTGATGATGATTATGAACATGCTAAAAACATCTGGAACACATTTAATATTCAAATACTTCGAGAATATTTAGATTTATACTTAAAAACTGACGTTCTGCTGCTTACTGAAGTTTTTGAAAATTTTCGGAACAATTGTCTTGAAGTCTACGGATTAGATCCAGCTCATTACTATACAACACCTGGCTGATCCTGGGATGCTATGTTAAAGTATACGAAGGTTAGACTTTTTTATAAATTTTTGTTATTAATTTAAAAAAAAAATATTATAATTGCAGGTAAAACTAGAATTGTTAACTGATATTGACATGGTTATGTTTATTGAGGGAGGTATTCGTGGAGTCATATCTCAATGTTGTAATCGATATGCAAAAGCCAACAACTTTTACATGAAAAAAGGCTATAAAGATTATAAAGATAAAAAATGTTTCATGTATTATGACGTAAATAACTTGTACAGCTGCGCGATGACTCAACCATTACCTTATTCAGGTTTTAAATGGATTCAAAATGTAAGTTCCTGAGGTATTTCAAATGTTGCTGAAGATGCTGAAATTGGATACATACTCGAAGTAAACCTTGAATATCCTAAAATTTTCCACAATGCTGATAAAAATTTACCATTCTGTGCTGAGAATATGACGCCTCCGGGATCCAAACAAAATAAACTAATGACTACTTTGTATGATACTCGCGTGATGGTAAATATTTCCGTCGACCAATTTGGCGTATATATTTTTTTGAATGTTTGTTTGGTTTTGCTCACTCGTATTTTATCATTAATTTTGAATTTAGGCTTAAACTTTCTGCTATTTTCGAAATTTTTATTTCAACTTCTCCAAAATTAGAACTTCATTTTCAGCCAAAACATCTTTTGGTTTCAAACTACGGTTGGTTTGTTGGGTGTTTTTTATTATTATAAAATTTAATCAACGTTTGTAACAAATTCAACCATTTATAATTGCTTTGCAAACTAAATTTTTTTCACATCAAATCTTTAATAGTACGATTGAATCGCTCGCATATAGGCGCTTTCAGATTGCTATACATTAAGTATAAATTTATTTTTTATTTCTGCATAGGATTTTGAAAGTTTGCATTATAGAATTCTTTGCCACGATCAGTTTGCATGTTTACGGGCACCTGTCCTTTTTTCAATATCGAATGCATTGCTGCAGTTACTTCTTCACCGGTTTTTTTTCTTGACAGGTACAGCCCATACGTACTTGGAGAAAACATCTATTACAGTGAGCATGTACCGATAACCTTTATTTTCACGAGCGCAAGGCTGCATCTCTACAAGGTCTGCTTGCCAAGTTTCGTCTAAGCCATATATGTTGAATTTTCGGCGAGGATAGTTACGCCTGGCTGTCTTATGAAGTTCCTCAACGATTTGCTCCATGTATTCATTGTCTAAGTTAAAGTTGTTTGAATCAGCTTGAATAAATGGGAATTTTTTTGCAAGTTGTACATAAAAATTCGAAATTAATCTATTTATTTTTTCAAGTCTTTTAATTACTTCAATCAAGTAAACATAATTTGCAGCATCTTGAGGCTGTTTTGGTGTTCCAACATTGCACAGCCTTTTATTATCCAAGTCGTACTGTCCATATGCGGTAATCTTGTACCCAATGCCGGGAAGACCTCGGCTACCGCCTTCGATCCTATCCAATTTTCGACCGAATACATTGACACTCATTTTGATACTAAAGCAATGATTACATGCATCAATATATATATATATCCTTCCTCACGAAGCTCCTCGATGATTGATATAATTTCATTGTCATGACTTGTTTTCCCTGCCGACTTTTCAGCTATTAATAAGCGTAAACGATGTACTAACTCATTAGGATCACCCCAGTGTGTATAATGTACTTGTTGCATTATTCAAGCAGTTTTAGAATGAGGCAGCAACGATCCACTTTTTTTGTACGAACCGTGAGATTGAACATTGAAGCAATCATTTTATTAAACTTATTACTATTATAGGTTCGTATAGCTCCGTTTTTTAACCCTTTTCTGTGAATATTTGACATTTTTAATAATACGTAGTATTTTTAAAAATCCTCCTGTGTCAACAGAGATTTATTAGGATGCTTTTTGATAAGTAGCTCCCTTAATCCTTTGATTTCATTTTCAAATTTTATTCGCGAATTGCCAAGTTTGTACAACTAATTTTCTTTTTGCTTTTCATACTTTAAATCTAATAAATCTTTCTGATTCTGATCGAGTACTAAACTCGCTAAGCCTCTTGCTAGAGGCAATCCAGGGGTAAATCCGCTGGACGTAGCGTGCAAAGAGCATAATATAGCGAATTCAAAAAATCGACAAGATTTGAAAGCCAGACACGAAATAGGTAAAATTTTAGCTGAGAAGGCTTGGCAAAGAGTTAAAGCTTTAGATTCAAGTATTGGTGAATTAGCAGCAACTGCCCTAGTGACTGGCGCTATGAAGGTTAAAAGTAAATTTGGTATGGGGTTGGAGTAAGAGAAAAAACAGAGTATTAAAAAAAGGGAGAGAAGGATGGGTAGGTCAAAGAAAAAACAATATTGTGATTTAAATGCAGTTATTAAGGCTGCCTCGCAAGACATAAATACTAAAAGCAAAAGTGCTCGAGATGTCATTAGTAGTGCTTTAAAAGGTGTTCGTAGTGCGGTTAAAAAATCGGGACGTAATGAGTATGTTACGATTCCGGGCATCTTACGCCTTCCTACTCAGATAAGTGGAGCTTTATCTTTGATTCCTTTTCTTGCTGGCTAGAGTGCAACTGGTGCTATAGCCAATGAAGTAGCTGGAATTATGAAGAGCATTAAAGCTGCTAAGTCAGCCAAAAAGCAGCTAGCAGAAAGTTAGAGACATAATCGAACCTTGTAAGCTATCGCACTTAGAAAAGGTCTTTATCTGAAACCACATAAAACTGGATTAGGAACCTATTTAAAGCCTTACGCTGGAAAAGGTTAAAAAAAACACCTCAAAAAAAAGTTCAAAGAAACAAAATTACCTGATCGAGCTCTGACCAACATAGATTTGATAAAATGTTCTAAAATCTTAAAAAATTCCTCATTTTCGTGGAGTATTCATTAGAAACAGTTTACCTGCTGATGGTAAGAATGGACAAAGAACTCACTGGGTGGCTTATCAAAAACGTGGTAATAATGTTGTGTACTTTGACAGTTTTGGAGATCTGCAGCCACCTACTGACTCAATAATGTATCTAGAAGTTAGTTAAGTGAAATGTAATCATAAGCGATTTAAAAAATTTAACTCCTACAATTGCGGTTATTTGTGCTTAAAGTTTCTTTTAAAACAATTGTTTTTTTCTAACATGGGGAGAAACCGCTTAGTAACACTTCAACAACCATGGAAAAAACATTAACACTCAGCCTTTCCGGTACTTCTTCTATTTTAGAAGCACAGTATTTTTCATCGATTGAATTATCACCAAAACACAACTACCTTCTTGGCTTAGTAGAACTTTTGTCATCCAACTCAATCCTTCATATTGATAAAAATTGTAATAAATTTTGTGTCGACAATGAAGTTGTTGTATTACTAACAGGCAGTTATGAGATTAAAGATTTTAGATCATTTTTTATTGAGGTATTACAACCACGCAACATAACTCTCAATATAAAGCCAAACAATAATACGCTTCGAAGGGTTATCAATTGCAGTCATACTGTTGATTTTAGACCTAAAGATTCTATGAGCTGTTGATTAGATTTTACTCAGAGAGTTCTAAAAAATAATACGATTCATATTTCAGACTTACCTGTACCAATTCTAAAAATAAACGCATTAAGAGTTGAATGTAATATTACAAGTAGAGCTTACATGAACAGTCACAAAGTAAACATGATTCATGAACTTTTTCCTACTGTACCACCCGGATACATGATTATTGAAGTTTCTTTACAAATAATTTATTTACCGGTCATTGGGTGCATCATTGATCAAATACAACGACGCATTGTAGATTAGGATGGTGATTTAGTAAATTTCCGTGGAGAAGTCATAACTATAAGAGTGTACATAAAATCCTCTCCATAATGGGTATCATTTACAATCAGACGAATCATAAAGGCAGCTCAATATGCACTTCAGTACTCAGTCAACAACGAGCTGTCAAAGCGTTGAGACGTCAGACAAAAAAGGCCATTAAATCATTGAGACATCCAAGAAAACAATTGACACATCAAAAACTAACTCATCAAAACATTTGGTTTATAAAAAGTCTCGGCTTAAAAATAAAAATCCCCGGTGGAAACTAAATTATATACTTTTTTGGTTTATACAAAATGGACGAGATTCTAGGTATTGAGTCTCCAGTCGCATTTGACAAATTTATTGCACACTATGAGATTCATGCTAATCAGCCGTATGCATCATCAACATATGGCAATAGTGATGAAATTCGCATTTCAATTCAACATCAAGACTTGTGTCTTTTACCATCTAGAAGTTCTTTACATGCTTACGGAAGATTGGTCAACGCAGATGAAAATACGGCTGTAACGAACACTGCATTGATAAATAATGCCATCTGTGACTTATTTAAAGAAATACGATATGAGATAAATGGTGCAGAGGTGGACAAGTGCAAAAATGTTGGGCTTACAACCCTGATGGAAAATTGGCTATTGCTTTGTCCTGGCCAAAAAAAATCTGTAATAAATGCTCGTCAGCTTGGCGTTAAAGAAGAAGATGATAGTCTTATCAATAATAACGGCTACTTTGATATAATACTTCCACTGAACATGATTTTAGGTTTTGCTGAAGACTATCGTAAAATAGTTGTTAATGTGAAACATGAGTTAATACTTACAAGAGCAAAAAACGATATAAATGCCGTGTTACAAACTTCAGTTAATGTCAATGCTGCTGATCCCACCGCCGCAGCAACTTGGGAAGACTTTTAAATAATAATATTAAAGCTTGAGTGGCTTATGCCCTATGTAGTAATGTCAGATTCTCATAAAATTCGTTTATTAAATTATCTGCAAAAATATTAGTTTGTATCTATGAGTTTTCGAACTTAGGATTTACATAATTATCCCCTCTTTCCTAGCACATCAAAACATATTTGGACAGTTAGACATCTAATCAGTTGGAAAAGCCACGTATTGTTATTTTAGCCTTTCAAACAAACCGAAAAAGTCAGAAACACGTAAGCGCTAGCATGTTTGATCACTGCAGTATAAGGAATGTGAAACTCTATTTCAATTCACAATATTATCCTCATGGTGATCTTAATATAACACGTATTCAGTATGCATTGGTATATAATATGTATGCTAATTTTCAAAATTCATATTATAGCAAAAAAAACGCCTTCATAAGGCAAACATCACTTTCTCAATCGGATACCTTTAATCGTCCTTGATTGTTCCAAACAAAACGAGTCATTAAAAAATGTTCCAGTCGATGTGAGGCTAGAACTTGAGTCGCATAACAATTTCCCTGCTAATACATCAACTTATTGCTTAATTTCACATCATCGTATCGTTCAGTATAGTCCAATGAGTGGGGATGTCAAGAAACTCATGTAAAGCTGTATAAGCCCGATTCATGGGCTCTGTGAACATCAGTTTATTCTTAGCAATCATGGATAAAGGTTGGAGTAAAGATAAAGCAGAAAATAAACGGAGGCAAAAAGAGTGGGAAAATTTATGAAGAGAAACGAGAAAAAAGATGTGAAGGTTGAAAATACAAAATCGGTGAGAAAATCAAAAGATTGAGACTGTAGAAATATTTGAAAAATTAATTTGTTTCGTAAGACTTTAATCAATATTTTACATAAACCGAGTACAAGAAATTTTACTACTAATGTTAAGTATCAAAAACTTTCTACTAAGGACGATGATGATAGAAATAAGAAATCTTGTTTGAAAAACCTCACCGATGAGTATTTCACCAACAAAGGGTCTTGTCCTAAAAATGAAGGTTATGAAAAGATGAAAAAAATAAAATGAATTTTTATAATAGTGGAAAATGTAGTATTTTGTGGACATGCAAGGTTTCAAAAAATCAGGTAATCATTATGTGCTCAAAGAATTGGCTATCCTTCCGCTCAGTGCTAGTGATGCAAAAGCACAAGTATTTCTTTTTAAAGCACCCTTTACCTGGCGAAAATTACCACAAAAGTTTAAACATGAAAATTTATACTTTAAACTTTACCATCATGGACTAACCTGAGACTCGGGAATAATTGAGTACGCGGAGATAGGAAATATTTTACGGGAGAATTTTGAAAATGCTACTAAGATATTTGTTATTGGAGATCTGAAACAAAAGTGGCTTGAAAAATTTAGCTTTAAAGTCATTGATATGAAAGACAATCCGGTGTTTAAGCTCCGAAAATTAGTTACTACTTGTGCTCATCACAATGGAGCATACAAATCTATGTGTGCTCTTCATAATGTCAAACGAATAAAAAAGTTTTATTCTTATACGGAATGGGTTGATGTTGATGACGACGACGATAGTTATAAAGATCTGCAAAAATGTATTGTACTTAGAGAATAAGATGTTTAACAAATAACTTTTGCAAATCTGAGCATTTTGCAAGTCTAGTTTTGTAAATATAAATTTTTTTAATTTAAAATAAACAGATTAACCAAAATAAATAATAAAAATGTTGAACAATTATTTCCTTACCCCTTCACATCCTACATCATCGTGCAATGCACTCGCTTATAAAAAATTACATATACTCATCGCGTGCACAATCTGCACAAGATATTCAAATAGCGCGCGCAATCTCAAGCAGCGCTGTTGGCATTGCGCCTGCATTTCGCACTGCCAGATCTGCTCGCCCATTGGCTGCAAGGGGAGTCCAACTCATCTACGAATAGGGGCTGCTGCGGGGAGGGGCACGCCGTGAGAGGGGGCTACCGCCATAAGGAGGGGCACACTGCGAGAGGGACTACCGACGGGAGGGGGGGCTATGCTGGAATCGCTATAGCTTATCTACTAAAGTGGTAGTATGAAATGCTGAAATCAAGCCTAGTCACAATGTTAATTAATGAAAGATTCGCTTATACCCATTACATGTACTTCATATGTTAAAATAAGGTCACGTTTATCATTAAAATTGGCATTAGGATATTGCCCATTTCAACAGTTGATATACAAATACTTATCAGCCATAATTTACAAAAGACATATCACACTCAATTTTTTCCGCAGCATTGTACATTTGACCCTATAAAGGCACTACAGTTGACGTTCGCAGAGATATTAAACGCTAGACAACAGCTGCAACGTAGATTATCCTTATTGCTACACGAATTAGACTCATGCACGCCAGCACAAAAACCGCAACGCGCATCGTCTTGATACAAGTTAGGTAAATGACCAAACTTCAAATATTTATAACATTGCAGTATAGATACATGATTGTCATTTCGACCGAATAGCCAATTGATAAAGACGCCAGCTTTTCCACATAATAATTTATGATGCTCTGGCGGGACCTCCGTAATACATGACCAAAAATTCTTATTATCACGTGGCGAATACATGTAAACGACTTTGACAAGATCCTTACCACACTCCTATGGATTTTGATTTATAATGCACTCAATGATATGAGAGTTCTTTAATTCGATAGGAACGCCACACGTTAAGCAAATTATTAGAATCGAATATTGTCTTATTCTTATTTTCGCACGATATATCTCGAAATGGGCCAAGAAAAGAAGCAGAAGCAAAAGCAGGCACAGCAGCAACTGTCAAGAAAGTATGAGCCGCAGCTTCTATTGGGGCACCACCCGCTATGGTGCGGTACTTGGTAGCAATAACACTTATTTTTGAAATTCTACCTCACGCATGATTTATTTCATTAAACCAGTACCTATGCACACATTCAACTTCAAGCTTACAAAGATTTGTGGTAGAAATTTTAGTTGTAATAGAGCTAAAGCTATTAACTGCATTACGAAGTTAAGCCTTCACATCACTATTCTTTTCATTTCCAAGTGAGCTTAACATAATGTTTCAATGTTTGTTTACCTTGCCAAGCAGTTTTAATACATCAACATAAGAAAGCAATGATTTAAACGGCTCACCGCGCGTCCCACCATCTTCACTAACGTCACTCTCCTCGCTCATCACAACACTCAAAAAAAACACCGTTAAAACTAAACACACATACACCAGCAGGCCTCCTTACCAACGATGCACCAATATACAAGACCCAACACACACGAAAATTGGTAAGAAAATCGTTGTGATGGTATCTATCCCGGTACGTCTACAATATGAGTCTATAGGCGCGTCCGGGGGGCGTCATCCTCGAGATTCTATGAATCCAGAACCCCAGTCAGTCATTTCTAGCAACTACGCTCCATGAACAAACGATGACAAAAAACGGCAACCTCTGTAGGAGATAACACTCACATAGAAAGTTGTAATACAAGAGCGTGCAACAGATTTAATATAAAGACATCTGAGTGCAGGAGGCGGTAGTAAAAGGTCAAAAATTAGTGGATCAATACATAGAGAACCTTTTCAGCTACTAACCCTAACTGTAGAGTCTTGCTTGTGATATGTCTTGTCTGTGGTTGCTTAAATTTATTTTCCTAATTCAAATATCTTAAAATTCCAAAATCCAATTTATAGAAACATAACTTCAGCTTTGATGAACAAATTAAATTAAGCACCAAGCAAAAATCAATTAGACAACGTTCAACAAAAACCCTTACAAGGACGTAAATTAAACAGACGAATAAAATACTCTACTACTGCCTTATGTTGGATATAAATTCTAACAGTATGTCAACACTAGCTCGGCGTCCAACTAGTTAACACCACTCCATACATACTATTTAGTGAAACCCAACATCACAACACCGTGTCAACGATTAAAAAGGAAAGTATTCTATAAGTAATAACAAACAAGGCATTTGGGCCAACGGCTAGTTCCTGATGAAGAGAAATTAAATTTATTTATTAGTAGAACGAATGTATGAGTTCCGCGCTTTACGTAGAAGTTCGGACGTAACATTTATAAACTAAAATCTCTATGTTTGTGCTCAGAGATGTTTTTTTTTTCAACTGAAAATTACTTCTTCAATTTTCTATGTATTTACTAAATATGATATAATTTTCCTCAGTTAATTCATGAAAATACGTCTAGAATAAATCAAATTAAGGTCACATTTGTATGTAAACCAAAACTTCTATGACTCCTCGGAACTTTGAGGGCGGGGGGGTGAGGGGTGGAGACGGTAAGAGTATATGAAATTCTGTTCCGCATTTATCAGGATAATCAGTCCTGTGGGTGAGGAAAACACTCGGTAAAAACCCATCCAGGAACGGCCGGTGTATTGCCTAAGATTCGATCAAATGTCTGTATTGTCTATAGACATTAGGCCTAAGCTTCTGCATACCTCCCGCTCACGTTATCGTAACGATAAAGAGACAGTCAATCGATCTGAAAAATCGCCAGTGCAAGCGAACGAAATAATAGTCAAGCGGTCACCCATCCGACGACTAACCGCGGCCAACTCTGCTTAACCTTCCAGATCGATGAGACTGCAACTCTACTGCTGTGGCACTTTGTCGGTGATCTAAATACACACATACTTACACACACACACTTTTATGTATATATATATATANCCAAAAAAGGAAGAAAAGGACAGAATTTTAATTTATTTCGTAAAAGGAAGTGGAGAGTCAACGGGATATATATATATAATATGAGACATTCCACGTCAACGCGGACGCTCAAAAAATAGATTTTGCTTTCATCTAGCGCAATCGATAGTACTCATCGAGAAAACAATCCCCTAATTTTTTCAGATTTTTTGACCCACCTCAAGACCGTCAGTGACGGTCACAAAATCAGAATTTTTCTCTCTAGACCGAAAATCATTACTTTTTCTCTGGAAAATTAAAAAAAACATGTACTATATAGGGGTGGTTTTCAATGTATTTTTCGCGTAGATAAGGATAAAAATATTGAAAAAATGTTTAGGGGTGGTTTACAGCCCTAAATTGCCATTTTTAAGTTTAAAATCGAAATTTCTAAAAGTATGCCATGATTTTTTTTCATTTTTTAACTTTTTTGATCCCCTTTCAACTCGTCAAAGTTGCATAATGAGCGTCACCCGTTAACTTGCCCAAAACAAAGGTTGAGGGCAAAACTACATGAATTTACCATTATATCTTGTTGCATAACACAAAAATAATCGAGTTTGGTATGTAATCCTACGTTTTTGAGGTCGCTGATTACGAATCAAGGGTTAAATATTCAAAAAACAAAATGGCGGATCCAATATAGTGGCCAATTTTTTTAAAATTCGAAAATTTTTAAATTCTAAAAATACTACTGTAATCTACATCAAATTCTACGTAAAGAATGTATTTTGTATAATTTTTATTAAAGTCGCCGTTAAACTGAAAAAAATTAATAAGCATTTATTTTTATAATATATACATTATTACCGGTCGATTGAATCCTTAATGATATGAGAGAATTTAGAAATACCATTTGATTAGGCAGGAGTGGATCAGTGAGGAAACGGCTTTACATAACAATTCCAGCATAAAAAGTAGATACATGTGTTCTTACAAAAAATACAACAGATTGCCAAATATTCATTTTGAATACATAAACTCAAAATTTTACGATGAAATAAAAAAAAAACTAACCAAAAGTTTTTCAAATAATTGTAGGATTAAATCTCTTCAGAAAGAGCACTGTCTCATTGTTTTAGAAAATGGTAACGTGCGTGCAAAAGCACACTTTGAGTCAGGCCTTTATGAAGATTCTGAAATTTTGTAATTTTGTAAAATTTGTTTTGTGGTTTATAGGCCAGTAAACGACCGGTTTCGGCTCCCATTTGCTTCGTTAGAGACGAATTTTTTCAAATTTTGACAATAGGTAGGGAATCCCTCAAAATGCAGGATCTACCCTATGCCGGGTTGTGCTTTTACTTGGGGGTGAAAACCACCCTAACTAGGGGGTGTTAATTTTTTTTTTAAATAACCCCAGGAATCGATAGGAAAGTTGATTCTAAGGTAAAAATATTCTATAAAATTTTTGGAAAAAGTCAATACTTTTCGAGTTATTCTTAATCAAAAACGTCAAAAAAAATTGCGTTTTTCAATGGTTTTTCACAAATAACGCGGAAAATATTGATTCTATGAAAAAAAGTGTAGATAACAAATTTTTAGCTTATATAAAAACAAAGAAATCCCCTTTTTTTTTTTTTTAGGCCAAATACAGTCCAAGTTATAGGTCGTCGAAGGCTGAATTTTTATATATAGTGAAAAAATTAAGACCTTCGAGTTCAAATAATAAGAGTACGGTACATTTTAACAAAAAAACACATGATAACTTTTTTAAAGTACTTAAAAAAACCTTTAAAATGGTTTTTGAAAAAGTTCGTAGCATAAAAAATAAGGGAGTTATGACAGAAATAAGATTAATTTGATATTTTTTTTTTTTTTAAAAACGACAATAACACCCTCGGCATTACTACCCTAATTATAATTTAATGCTGCCCATGTATATTTAACTTTTTTTTAGTGTTAAGAATGTGATCCAAGCAGTTTTGCAATTTCATATTATTTTTTAGAAAAAATATTAGGGGTATAAGAACAATGTGTGTTTTTCAAATTTGCAAAAAAATGGTATATTTTTTAAATTAACACACAAACAAAAAGGAATACGAAAAAATTGTTGAAGAACAAAAAGTTTCCTTTTTTTCTCACAATCATTTTGGTTTTTTAAATTTTTTTTCAGCTTCAAAATTAAGGAAGATAGAGCTAGTCAAAGTTAGCGTTAGCGAGTAATTTGTCCCATCTACGCACCCTTGTAATCTTCACCCTTTTTCAATGAGGGGTTGAAAAAAATTAAAAAAAAAAAAGATCTTGTAGGTCTTGAAATTCTCTACAAAATGCTCGTTTTAAAATTTTTTTATCTTGAAAAATAAGTGTATTAGAGTCGAAAAACTGAGCAATTTCTTTTTATACACTTTAGAGGAGCTACTTTATATACGTTTTTAAATTGTACGGAATATTGGCGCGCAGCTCATCACCTGCTCTGGCGACTGAGGCGACTTTCGTGCATTTATGTGTGTGTATGTGTGTGTTTAACTTGTGTTGTAGAGAAGCCGAAGTCTTTATTCAGTACATATTTCTGCTCTTGGAAATAACGGAGCACGGAGCACATAACAAAAACATCGATCCGACTGATTGGGGCTGGACAATATATGATGGTTCTTTATAACCCATTAGAATGCACAATGCACCAGCACCCCAAGAGCTATTCAAAATGATATTCTGTCATTGCAAAACAGGGTGTGGAGCATCATGTGGTTGCCGGAAGATAGGACTTTTTTGCAATCGAACATGTGTTGGATGTTTTGGTGAAAACTGTCAAAACAGTACCCCAATTCTGGACGAAGATGAGGAAGATAACGCCGATAGTGAAGACGACGAATGTTGACCTTATTTAAATGATTTTTTATTTCAATGACATCTTTTTTATAAATATTTGTAGCTATAATTATGTTTTATATAATCTTCATGTAAAATGTAACATTGCACGGCATTATAATAATAAAAAAATTTTTTTATTAACATTTGAGGTTCAAAATTCATTTTTACCAGAGGGGTAGTTTTCGAGAAAAGAAATTTAAACAATAAAAAGAATGTGCTGATATCTCTAAAAAAAAAAGAAAATAAAAAAATTAACGTTGCATAAAGCAAATTTGGTTTATGGAATAATTTCATTTTTTTTATCGCAATGGGGATGATTTTAAAGAGTTAAAATTTGGTTAAAAATTATTTCTCTCCATTACATTTCTAAAGATCAGTTTAAAAATATGTAAACACCATACAACATAAATAAAGCTGTAAATATATTTTTTTTTAATTTTTTACAATAATTAATGATTATATTGAATTTTCGCTGTTAGGGGTATTTTCACCCTTAATAGCAATTATCACAGGGCGGCATAGGGTAGATTTTGAACTAGGGGGTAAGTAGAGCTTGTACCCAAATTTTTATGTAAATCCATCTTTAACGAAGCAAATGGAAGGTTACACCGCTTTTTACCGTCGTTTACTGGCCTATGAAGGATTACCGTTTTTTATCTGTGATTCCAAATAAAAATATTGATCAAATTTTTCTTATAAGATGCCACTTAAGTTTTTTTTTGTTCAATTCTACAATAAAAAAATCTTCAATTACTAGTAAATTGGAAATAAAAGAAGAAAACAAAGAATAAACATCTTCAATCTTTTATTTAACCATTCCTCATTTATTATTCTTGCACACATACAACAAATATATTTTCGAAACAAACCCACATTATATTAAATGAATTTTGAAATACAGGTGGCTTCAATGTAGAGTCTGATATTTTTTTGTTTAAAAATTAAACCTTAAATTTGCAATCAGTGTCAAAAATGACAAAGTTAATAATCAGTTATAAAAATGAATCCTAACTTGTCATGAACAAATTACCAAAATCGTATATCATGAATACATTAACTATTATTAAAGAAAATNTTTTTCAATATTTTTATCCTTATCTACGCGAAAAATACATTGAAAACCACCCCTATATAGTACATGTTTTTTTTAATTTTTCAGAGAAAAAGTAATGATTTTCGGTCTAGAGAGAAAAATTCTGATTTTGTGACCGTCACTGACGGTCTTGAGGTGGGTCAAAAAATCTGAAAAAATTAGGGGATTGTTTTCTCGATGAGTACTATCGATTGCGCTAGATGAAAGCAAAATCTATTTTTTGAGCGTCCGCGTTGACGTGGAATGTCTCATATTATATATATATATCCCGTTGACTCTCCACTTCCTTTTACGAAATAAATTAAAATTCTGTCCTTTTCTTCCTTTTTTGGCTTAGCTTACGGTCTGACAAAACCCTGTTCCACCCTCACAACTTTTTACAGCCTCTCCACCGCCCACCGTAGAGGTTTTCTTGACTCCCCACCACTACTTCATAGCCTAAAATTTTTGTGAAATATTACTAAAATCTCACTGATCATCACTGATCCTGACACCTACCCACACTCATACCAGACTACAAATTATTTTATTTTGAAATGTTTTCACTCAGTGAACTACGATAAGACATAAAATTTAAAAGTAAACTTATAGATACATGTATGTATGCTAGTGGATATTATATGATAATGTTATGTACATTAATAACATGGTAAAAGTATGTGGATGCCGTTTCCGTTATTCCGAATTATATTATGTTTAATCATGACACCCCATCACCCTTCACTGACCTCATATATAATGAAATATTTACTTTTGAATAGATGTTCTTCTACATACTTTCACAACGCCCAGAATGCAAAAAATAAACTTTGTACACATGAATAATTAATAATAAAATAATTTATGTCACTAGGAGTTAAACCACAAATAAGTTTGTAATAATTTTATTTTAAAGTGTATGGAAGTTCTCAGTGTGCTAAGTTTTTTATCCAATGTTGGTGATGAACTATGCGAAAAATTCAAATTTGTATTTTTGTACGTACGACACAATACTTGTGGATTCATGAGTTTAAATAACACTTACAGAACCAGTCAAGTGATTTAATAAATATTTATTGTGCTGTTAGATGCATAAATGTTTATAAGAAAGTTTTGTACTAGTGTGTTCAATACGTATATAACGATTCTTTGTAGTTATAATTTACTTAAAACCTGAATTAAAAACTAATTTTTACTTGGTTAAAGTTTTTTTTCGGAATTATAATGTTAAGCTTCTTTCAATTATATTTCGTTTAAAAAAATAAGACAGTGGATTTAAAATTAAGTTATTTCAAACCAACTTGAATTGCAGTTCAACAACTTTATCAAACATTTAATAAGTTTTAAGATTTACTGAAAATAAAATTTGTTTTTGGTTCTGCTTCATAGCTTTTATTTTTTGCAGTGGATTCTCGTAATATGTAGTTTCGTCAACATGACCATGTATTATGTTTTTCGGTCACTTCAAAACTTACTGTTAAATCCATTTTATCCTTAATAACTAGTTTTTTTAACTAACCTGAAAATTTTTTAGATCTGACAGGTAAAGATTTAAGAATGAATTCTCAATTTCACAAATCAAATTATAATTTTTATACACAAGTTACTTAAAACTAACATAAAGTTTTTTTTATTAGTCTTTTTTAAAAAATTAAAGATTCTTACTGCCTTTTTTGGAATGAAATTTTTTTTGAGATAGTGCTTCATGTTATCTTTTCTGCATTTGCTTTTTATGGTTTACGATCTAGTGATCATAATCGTATTATTTGTTGAATATTTTCTGACAACAATTCAACAAATGTTTCTGAAGTAAAATGTGATTCCTTACAGATTTTACAGGTGTTATAGTTTATTTAAGGGTACGTTGCGCAACTTTCTAATTTGCAGTATGTTTTCGTAGTATATACTCTTCTAAACAAGATAATAACCTGTTTCCAATTGCTTAGAAACTTGCTTTAGAATTAGTTTTTGTCCATAAAATCTCTTTCTTTTACAATGAGTGCTCCTCTGTTTACCTTACGCCACCTTATTGCAACACATGTCTCTTCATAGAATAATGTTGGATCATGCTTGCTGATCTACGTTTTATGCTTTACAAATCTTTACGCCCTTTGTATTTATTTTTACTTACAACTCATTATCTACGTATTCTTTTATTATATATTCATCTATATTATACGCTCTTTTTGAAATGCGTTTCTGCGAATTTCTTATCCACCCAGTAGTGAAATTTATCCTTAAATTTAGTTGGTTAGATCAACCACTTCCTAAAATAAGATTTCATCTTTCTATGAGGAAATTTATGTAAATATCATTATTATTTCTTTGTCTTTCGTATAAGTTGCCTGATTATACTAAAACAAGTTATTATTCCTTATCCAGTTATTATAATAAACAAATTACTGTTCTCTCGTAAGAAGATTGAGGTTGTCTGGTGCTCATAAGCACAGATTTTTAAGAGGTGCCAAGAGTTATCAGTAATACTTTAAAATATACTTTTTTGTTTTGATCAGATACACCATGTGCCTTTAAGAGCAGAGGAGCACTTTAACCATTAGGTATTTAAATTTGTGCTTGAGATAAACACAGTGTAGAATTAATAATTACTACAAGCATATTGTACAAATTAAACAATATGTATAACGTTTTGATTTTTGATGATGCGGTTTATAAAAAAGTCATAAAGATGATTGATTTTGATAAAAAATTATTATTTATTATTATTTGCAACCATAACACTTAATGTAAAAGATTAAATACGATCTTTCTTTACTAACACTGCAACTTTTTGAGCTTTATTTAATTAAATCCAAGACATAAATCTTGTGTTATCTTATTTTTGATGAATAAAATGCCAAGACTTGGCAGCATAACTTGTGTGGTCAAAAATTTGTAGCTTAGTTTGAGGTGTTACAATTTTTTTACACGTCACATTCGGCAATTGAGAAAAGAAACGATTATGTATACTTAGAAGTTAATAACAGATGTGATAAAAAAATTTGGTAGTATTTTCAACTATTTTGAGCAACGTCTTCTGGAATTTTTAGGTGTCTAAGTGTTTTTGTTCCTAAGACATTAGGAATTAGGAAGAAAGAGTTTTTTCTGCCTTAAAATATTAAAAATAGATTGAGGTAAGGAAAAAACAAAACAATTTTTACATCTTATTCGTGAGCTCATGAAAATTATTTTTTATAAATATGAAAATTACAGTTCATTAACAGAAAATTTGTATACAGCACTACCATACCTTTATCAAGCAAAATTTCAACATGGATTTATTTTAATTTTAGAAATATAGTTTTCATCTAAATTATAAATGCTTTTGTACTCTAAATATTAAATTTTTGTTGACATAAAATGGAAACTACCTGCAACAGAATTACATAAATGTGGTTATTACATGCTGGAACGTCACGGAAACTTTTGCAGTCAACCACTGGCAGTACATCGAGCTGCATCAAGAAGGTTGATGTTAGTTGTGCAGCTGGATATCCTGGCTATCGATAACACACTTCTCTAATGGGCAAGTGACATAGGTCTACTTCCATCCTGAACCTACAGGATTGGTGAGTGCTACCAAAAAAAAAATGGGTCGTGGGACCCACGATAGAAGTGAAACTTCAAGTATCAAATATTGAACTCATTTTATACAGAAAATTATATAAGAAGCAATTATATGTGTTATTGCTATGAGTTAAGATAGACCTACAATTTCATAAAGATAGACCGCAAATACGAATTTGAGGTTATGTAATCATGACAAATGACACCTCAATTTGTGCGTCTCAAGATATTGTTTCCCCTTTAGGATGCCCGTAAGAAATCGGTATTTTTGGCCTATTTTGCTTCTCCGTCGAGATATCACGATTTTTCTTATTTTATGAGGTTATGCTGTCATGAAAACACTTTAAATTTCTTCGCGCACATCTGTATTATTAATGTTTAAAGTATATTGTAATTTATTCGCAATTTATAACTCCAATTTCATAAAGATAGAGTAAAAATACGAATTTGAGGTTATGTAAACACAACAAATGACACCTCTATTTGTGCGTCTCGATATTCTATTTCCTCTTTAGGATGCCCGTAAAAATCGGTATTTTTGGCCTATTTTGCTTCTCCGTCGAGATATGACGATTTTTCTTATTTAATGAGGTTATATTGTTATAAAAACACTTTAAATTAATTTGTGGACATCTCTATTAACTTTTTAGGTATGCTATAATTTTTTCGCAATTTATAACTCATATGTCAGAAAAGTACAACTAAAATACGAATTAGAGGTTATTTAGTAACAAATGATACCCCATTACACACACACACATACACACCCACACACACATATATATACATACGTAAAATTTTGAGCATGTAGTAGCAAGGTGGAAGCGAGGCAGAGAGAAAGGCCGTCCCACGTCCCACTCTACGCCTATATGCACTGCTCTGGTGACAAGGGGGACGAGGCAGAGAGAGAGAGAGAGAGAGAGAGAGAGAGAGAGCGGCTGGAGTTGGAGTAGTAGGGATGCCTGTTAGTATAGCATGTGGTGGCAAGGGGGACGCGGCCGAGAGAGAGAGTGGCTGGAGTGGTAGGGATGCACCGCTAGTATAGCATGTGGTGGCAAGGGAGACGCGGAGAGAGAATAAGAAGTTTCACTTCAAAAACATTCTAACCGATACCGTGTCTGGTGGAATACCAGGAGACGTATCTAGCCAGAGTATAATCTGCTTTAACACTTTATAATTATGTGGCCGTTCCACCATCCGGCCCAGCGCCGTCAGAGAATTTTATACTACAAATGCAAGCCAGGAAAGACAGCCCTGAGGAGCACGGGCAGCCACATCAGCTTCCTTCTCAGTATTCGTCCCAACGTCATACCCACAGAGAAGGTGTTCTCTAGGTCCACTTTCCTGACTAACGATGAGCGGATGGTTATCCGGTAAACGACCTGAAGACGAGATATTCTTTGGTCAGCGGCGTACTTCCCTCCATCACGGTCTCCGTACACAGAGACTTCGAGGGTAAGAGTGAAGCTACCTGCAGTTAGCTCTTCATCATCAAGAATAATAATAAGAAATAGCTGGAAATTTACCAATGGCCATTTTCAGGGCCATTATAAGTACTTTCGTTCCCTACTTAACCATGAAACTTATCGGTTTTTTTAAAGGCTACATAAGTGTAAGCTACCTTGCAAACAAATATATTTTTTTACCATTTCCGGAAGCGATTTGTCAACTAAAAGACTATGTTAACTAAAGATGGCCACTATTAAACCAATTCAGTCATTCACTGGTATTTGTCACGATCGCAGTTGTTCGTCGCAAAGCTGGGAACCCCGGTGACCAACAATCCTGTATGACCTTCTTGAATCTAAGCATTTGACCAGAAATCACCAATCCTCTCCAAGGTCTGCGCTGGAAGAACCTAACAGCTATGGAGAAAAACCAACGAGAATGCATCACGAACCAATCTCCCCACCTCAATCACCAAAACAACTGAGTCTGCAAAAAAAGAAGGTGTTTGAGACACCAACGTCTTCGACGCTATACCAGCAACCGTTGAAAAAGATCTCTACAAGTAGCTCTAAAGCTTTGGACTTTGTAATTTTTCTTCCGATCATTTTGGAGCTTCAACAGCAGGCTAGAGAAGATCACCCTGAGGCATTCAGGCAGTCACGTTTGCTGGAAACTTCAGTCAAAAAAGAGTTTACTTCGGAAACTCACCAGTCCTTTTAAGGGCCATTAGACGTTGAACTACTTTGCCAACAAATATATTAGAACTTAACAAAGTTAACAGAAAATAGTCTTTAGGGCTCACAAAAGTCTTAACCCTACCAAAAGTCGCAAGAGGGCAAATTAAAAGAAAAAGGTTATGTGCATCTAATATATACAACTTTAGGCATCAAGAAACTGACGCAGAACATTTGTCGAGATTGAAACAGCAGCGTCAAAATTGACTAATACAGAATCCATTGCGTGAGAGATCAACTTTTTATTTAGTACCCTCACAGTAATTTCTTAAATTTTCCAGATTTTTAAATAGGTAGAATATGTATTTGTATTTTTGTGACGATAAAAAATGTAGAGACGAAGCTCCAGGACTTTGTTGCTCTTATAATAAAGTTGTTAGATAAAAGAAAAAATTTTTTTTTTACATATTCTTTTTGGGAGTTTTAAATTCTTGAAAGCCTTACAAAATAGTCCTTCTCGTAGATTATACGGGTTTTCATCTAAATTATAAATGCTTTTGTACTCTAATCAACATCCCCTTAGGGCCAACGATTATTTTATGGCATAAGGAATGAACAGTACTTTTTAGCATAATTATATTTTTTTTTATTTTTTACAGCTTATTATTCGACCAAATAAACTGTATGAATTCCAAACAAATATTTTCTTAATAAGAAGATCTTTGTTTTGAGAAGTATCAGGAATAGATGTGAAATTTCTAACTGAAAACGTATCACACTACATGTTAACACACGGCGGTGGTCAATTTAGTAAGTCTCGGGCGAAGCCGAAACGGGGGGCCGCTAGTTTATAATTCAAGGCTGAAAAAGTAAAAAAATGTCTTAGATTGTCTGAGCACTGTTGTCTGAGGTAAAGCCAAGAATAACAAACTGGTGATCTGAGGCGTCTTTACTTTGGGCCGTGGGTTGTATACGATTGTTATGCTCCAGAAACTAGGAAGTGAACATTTCCCCAAGCATGAAAATATTGGCATAAAGTTGTTGATTTTATATGAGATTTTATTTGTATTAATTACAAATATTTTTTTAAATGGCCAAAAAAAGCTAAAGTTTTACACAAGCATGCGCAGCCTGACCCTTCCGCTCATAACTCTATAGACAATAAAGTTAAATTTGTTTCAATTATCTGGTGCCTTTTCTAAGTTAGATTTAAAAAATTTTACCCTGTATTTTTAACGTAAAAAATCATTAATGCGTCTCTTAAACGAAACTTCAAGTACTGATTTTTATTTTACAGTAATTCATAAAAAATATTTATATGCCCTCATTAAATTATTACTTAATAATTCATAAATACAAAGTTACATTTTGAAAAAAAATAATCATCGTAATAAATTTTCTCATTGTTGCAGTTTACGCTTAATATCTTGTAGCAGCTCATTTTTTTAGTGTACAGTAGCTGGTGTTAATTGAAGACACAAGATTGAACTACGATAATGTACTCAAATAATTCTCTTATTGCTATAAAATGGAAGAAATTTTCCTTACTGGTATGCATGGTACCCTGCTAGGATGACTATTTGAATATTCAATAAGTTTACATACTTTTCGTCCTTAGTATAATCGTATTATGGTACATCGAATATTATATCACGTTAATATAAGTCTTCTAAAAATTTAAGAAAAAATGCCTTACGTGCCGTAATATTTCTTGAGGGTAGGGTGAAAATCTATAGACGATTTGTTTTATGATTTATTTGTCCTCTTAAGCTTTAGTCAACTCTAGATTTTTACGGCCCACGAGTACATTATACTCGTCAGGCACAATGCGTTGGCTAATATAGTAGCCAGTATAGTATAGCACTTTTTAAATTTATAGATATTTCAAAAGACCTTAAAAGCAGTGATGCCAGATGGGACGGTATTTCCCTCAAATCAGGGTTCAGTACTCAAGAGACTCGCAAGCTAGAGGCTGGCATAACTAGAGTACAGCTCAAAAGTATCCATCCCAGTTCCCCCTACTCTTACTTTCCCTCTCCATGTGATATATGTATGTTGAATTCAAGCCCGCTTCACAGTTTATTTATTACGTTTGTACCTCTGCTTGCATACTACATCATAGCTGAGTGGGTTAGATTGTTTTTTTTTTGCTAGTCATACCTTTGAATCACATCCACAGGTTTTTTTTTTTTTTTCTTCACTGCTACCGTTTCAAAATGTTTATTAAAATAAATTTGTGTTTCCAAAAATTTTGTTGATGTTTGATTTTTATTAAGGTTTTGTAAATCGATGACTCAAAATGAAAAAACTTGAGTTTATTGAGGCAGTTAAAAACTAATACTACTTGCTGCATTCCAATCATCACTTATAACGTCTTGTAATAAAGATCAATAACACTCACTAAGCTCTGACAAATAGTAACAAGAGTTACAATACTTTTTTTTCTTTTTAGTCATAATATCAATTTATAAACAAGTGCCTTTCACCCGGAAACTTATCATACCCGAATCATTCCGTTTTCAATAAACAATAGCGGTCATCAAACAGGCACATTTGCCGGAATAATCTTGTGTGCCTACGTTTCCTTACACGAAATTTATTATGATGTTAATTAATTAAAAAAGGCTCATAACTAAATAACTTAGTACGCTCTAGTCTACTTATTTATAGAAAATTAAATGTTATTTTGTAATAAAGTACCGTGAACCGATCAATCCCATGCGCTCGAGTCTTTTGGTTTTTTAGTTTGGCCGATTTTTAATACATAAAAATAATAAATTTTAATTTCTTTCAATTCCTGAAATACTGCTTAAACCCTATTTTTTTGGATTGTCATCCAGGAGATAACTTTTATCCCATGCAGTAAATAATGCATTACAGTATTCTGCAATTATCTCCAAATGACAAATTTTCCCATTTTTCAATTTGTAATTCTGTGTATTTATCAAGCCCCTTGAAAGTCATTTGTAAAACCATATGCAATGCCATATAGATTTCCTGACATAATTATACCAAAAGTTTCGTTTTTTTCCAGGTGGAAAGGGCAAATCAGAAAGAAAACTTAAAATCATTAAAGTACATGTAAGGCATCGAGAAACTGACGCTGATCATGTATCGAAGTTTGAACAGCAGCGTCTAAATCGACGAATAAATAATCTATTAAGTGGCAGATCAGTTTTCTATCATAACCCTGACATTAATTATTTAAATTTTTCTGATATTCAAATAGATAAAATACTTTGTAGGTATTCATTATTGTTAGAAATATTAGTAGTTCGGGCTTCCTCGCACATGCTGTGTATGTTACTTGTATGTATAGCTATATGCAGTCGCAGCGCCTCACTGTGTTTAGCGCTGCCTTACTGTCTATAGACCACTTGAGCCAGACATACGCGCTCTCACTATAAAAATCCTACGGCTGTTTGTACTACTCGATACCTCTGCATGAAGTTGTATTTTCTATTCCTACCTATTTTTACTTCGCGTGTGCCTCACTCAAAACTTTGCCCATACATACGTAACAGTAAACAGGTTATGGGCCCCACCCAGCCCGCTCCCACCTGCGCGAGGCTAACTTTTCAAATTACGCGAACGTGACTTTAGAGGCTGACAAAGTCCCTGAGGACAGTGAGACCGAAACCAGCCCCCGGGTAAGCCAAGAGCATGAGGAAAGCGATGGCAGCGAGCAGACCGAGGCGAAGATCTCCGAAAAGGAGCTATCGCCAAGAGACACCAAGTTATTAACAAACTCCACCAGCACCACGTCGCCTCTGTCATCAAAGGCAGGCGTCTGGAATCATGACAGAGATTTAACTTCTGCTGAACGGATTATCCTCGTAGGGAAAGTTTCTCGAGGTATGTGATAGTTCCCATAAAGTTGCGTGATTTGATTCGAGTGGGATGCGATGCAGGGTACGGAAGTGCCATGTCTGTGTTTGAGGAAGGAATTCGAGCTTGTTGTTCATTAAATTCGAGTTCATGATCTGTATTTACTTCTGAGTCAATCTCTGCGAATAAAAATCGGAAACGCGTTAGTGTTTTGTTTGTCCATTTCCATGAAGCGGGAGAGTGCCAGCGCCACGTGGGTGACGACTCGAAGCACAGGCTGGGACAAAGGAGAGGGAGAGATGGTGGGGGAGCGCGGCAAGCATGGTCCGTCCTAGTTTAAACTTTCTTTGAAGGCGAACACATGGTGCGCTCTTGCATGTCTGTCCCCTACTGCCTGTGTTCGTGTATACGTGTGCGACCCGTAGCTGCGCGTCGCCCGGCCAGCGACGTGTGCGGCGAAACAGAGGGAGAGGGAAGGGGTCGCCGCCATGTTTGACATCCGTTTCTAAGCTCTATCTATAGAGTGTACTGCCTTTCTCTCGATCGCTTGTTTCATCTTGATACTCTTGAAGCTTACTACGAAAACTCGCATAAACACACCAAGTAAAATCGATTAGTTTAAATTCAAAAATTTGATATGTACAAAATTCTCTGAATTTAGAGTCGAACTTAAATTGAATAGCTATAGTGACTTACATTTTCAGATGAAGGGACTTGGAATGCGTTTCTAAAATGGACAAATACGACTTTCAAAATTGAGACAGTTCGCTTATGATTTTCCGAAATTCATATGGCTCGTAGGTGCGTGTGATCGTTGTACGAAGTCACAAGGACGAGAATGCGTGCATAGTCTTTTGAAACAATATTAGTTGTCCGATCTGTCGATTGAGGCACTTTCTTTGTCTGAGATTTCTTTATGTTTTCGAATCGAGTAAACTGGTGTGTTGGACGAGGAACTTCGAGTTTTATGAAATGTTGTTGGCATAACAGGTGGCTCCATGCCTGTCATATTTAACAAAATTGCTAAGTTCAAATCCTTCATCACTCACAATAAGATTGTGCCCGGGCAATTCCATTATGAAAATAAACAAAAATTCAGTGATATATTAAAGAAAGATTAGAGATTTGAAAAATCTGATTCAGAATTAGAAAATTCAAAATCGAATGATAAAAAAGAGATCTCAAAATATAAGAATGCTCAAATTTCAAAGTCCAGAATTTTGAGTATTCAGGATACAGGAACTGGACGAGCCAACAAATCTGATTCGAACCGCATTGTTAAAGGGCAAAATTTGAACTCGATATTTTCAGGAGTTAACACTGACCCACCACGATGCACTGATGACCTTGAGGAGATCCTGAAAAATATAAACGAAGCCATTCTGATGTTGCGACAAACAAACCTACTGTTGCTCGATGAATTGAAGGAAGCCAAGCAGGATCGCAAGACAGCAGAGGAACGCTAGGAGCTCTGACAACACGCTCGGCTTTCGGCCCTGAACCACCGGTGACCCCTCAATGGCTGATGGAACCGAAAATAACAAGAGCCAGGAAATTCATCTTTGCTCAACAAATCCTTGACTGATGATCATATTGGAAGTTTTATTCAATCTGAAATTTGAAACAACACCTCGATAAGTTCTGAGGCTGATCGCACTCAATTGGACTTGATTGGAAAAGATACAATAAAGAGAGATTACAAACTCTCCGTCAGTACAAAATTTGGTTTCTTTTATGATTATTTTGCATCTGAACTCCGCTCTATAGATCTACTGCACGTGATAGACCAAAATTTCCAGACTGTGGTAGGATTGGATGAAGAAGCGATCGAAAAACATAAATTTCGTCTCCACGATATCCTAATCAACAGGATTAATCAAAATTATCATTCGAAAAGGGTTTACATAAAAGATCCCGTATAACTATTTAACAAACTAAAAGAAATCAAAATGTACGAATTTTGCCGAAACCCCTCCGATATTTGACGCAAACTTGCAAATTTAAAGTACGTCCCCACGAAACAAAAGGCTTCGGAGTACTGGGACTTATTCGAGGAACTCGTAAGAACCTACGATGGTTTACCAGATACTAATTCACTGGGAGAAAGGGAAAGAGAGATCTGTTCTACCAATCGATTCCACTGTCAGTCCCTCATGTGCAAACCGTAGATTTTGTTCATCGATCATTGAATTCGTCTGGCCTTTCTTATGAAAAACTTAAGACCTTTCTTCTTGAACAGGAAACTATTCAGCAACAAAAGAACGAAACGTCCTCTGGAGCCTAGGTAAACTACAGCCATAATCATTTGGCCGGTCGTACTCACTCCACAGGTCGTGGTGAATACTTCAATCCCAGGCACCCGTTCATGGCAGAGTGTCCATGCAGACAACATGGCCATGTGCCAGCTGAATGTCTGGCCCCAGGAAAAATCTTTTGCTTCTACCACAAAGGACATGGCGATCATGACGGAAAAAACTACCCCAAGCGAAAGGAGGATTAAAGGTATGGTACCACAAATAAATATGATAAAGGAAAACCTCAATGATCTCGTCGTTTGAATGACTTGCGCAAAAAAAAGGTTAGTTATTTGAACGACAATAATAAAAATTCTTAACGTGTCAGATTCGACGACAGAAAAAAAAACCTAAGTACAACAAGAATCAGGGCAGTTATGATAAAAATTAAAACAAAACCAATAACAAAGGTGAGGATTCTTTAGTCTGTACAAATTTTCTGTCCTCTTAGTTTGACTTGAATGAATTTAATAATTGTTCTACTGTGAGATTTGTTGCTGAGTCGGGTGCTACAGAGCACCTTGCATATTCCAAAAATTATTTTGAGTCTTTAAAATTCGGAAAGTTCGGAAAAATTAAATGCGCAAAAAAAGATTCGACAGCTGATTTGCAAACACAGGAAGTTGGCAAAATCAGAAGATTTGTAAACAATAATGGAATTAATCGAATAACATAATTTGCTCTGATTAACTGGCTGAAAATCTGCTGTCGCTTCGAAAGTTCGTTGATCAAGGTTTGTCCACATACTTAGATAATCAGCATATCAACATATTCGACCCAAAGTCCAGAACTCATTGCGAAAAAAACGATACTTAAATTGTACAAAGTAAACGAGGAAGTCCTCGCAAAATTGCAAATTTGACTAATTGCCATGTGAATGACTCCAGTTTCACAGAAGTACTAATCAATAGTGACAACAGAAAGAAAGTTCATTTTGTTTTTGGAAAAGGAGACGAGAACTTTCTAAACTCCAATGACGAAGTCTCTCCAACCTTGTTGGCAAAATTAGATTCGAATATTGCAATAAACAACAATAAGTCTGATTCGAGTATACCACTGACAGATGAACTGCTTCATGTATTACTGTCTAAGATCAATAAAGATTCTTCCACTTTCAAAGACGCTATGGTTTCTGACGACAGAAAGTTGTGAAAACAAGCTGTTGAAAATAAGTTGAATTCCATGAAGAAAAATCAAGTTTGGAAAATAGTGGATCGTCCAATGAAAATAAAATCCAGCAAAAGACCAAACATCATCGACTCTAGAAAGGTTTTAAAAAAGAAAACATATCAGGACGGTAAAGTCAAGTACAAAGCTCGACTAGTGATGCGAGGTTTCAAAGACACAAAACAATAAGATCTGCAAGAAACTTACGCTCCGGTCTCGAGACTTGCCCTAGTCAGAGCAGTATTTGCTATCATCAACAAATTGGACTTGGAAACCTGTCAATTAGATGTCAAAACTGTGTTCCTGAATGGTGAAATTGAAGAGGATATTTTCATGGAAATCCCTGAAGACATGAAAATTTCAAGTAACGATCGAAAAACGAAAGTGTGCAAAATACAGCGTTCATTGTATGGGCTGAAAATAATTCCAAAACGCTGGAATGAGCGTTTAACAAAAGCGGCAATTGAAATTAGGTTAACTACCCATGCCACTCAACCTTGTCTGTTTACTTGGCGAGAGAAAGGAAAATTCGTTATCTTGCTATTGTATGTGGATGACATGATTATCACAGGAAATGACATTCGTAAATTAAATAAAATCAAATATTAGCTGCAAAAGGAATTGCAGACTACATAAATAAATTACTATTTAGATTCGAATTTGCAAACTTTCACCCTCAAAGATCTCCTATGGTGACAAACCAAGTGCTGATCCGAGAATTACGAAACAGAGAGGAAACTGTGACCTCAAAAGAGCTGAAAAATTCGAAAACAAAACTCAAAAGACCGTACAGAGAAGCTGTCGGCAGTTTGCTTTATTTAGCTAACACCACTCGTCCTGACATTGCTTTTGCAGTCAACGTTTTAAGCAGACACCAGCTGAACCCTACGGAACAAGATTGGAAAATGGTCAGAAGAGTTTTTCGGTATTTAATGGGGACAAAGAATCTTGGACTTGCTTATAGAAGAAAAGGAAATTAATTAGAAGCATATGCAGATGCTCGTTTTGCAGATTGCAAAGGCTCTTTAACAACTAGTGGCTATATAATTCGATTATTCGGTGATTCGATTGCCTGGAAAACTCACAAACAAAGTTATGTGTTTTTATCAACCTATCAGGCAGAATATGTCTCAATGAGTGAGGCCTGCCAAGAGTTTGTAGCACTGAACAATTTGGTTCGATTAATACTTAACTATTCGCTTGCTCCGATGAAACTATGGTGCGATAATAGTGCAGTTATCGTCGCCGCAAAAACCGAAGAGAGCAGCAAGCTCAGACATATGACTAAAGTGCGTGAGCACTGCGTCAAGGAATGGCCTCACTAGGTTATTTGTGGAGATGGCTTGGTTTAGTTCTAAAGCTCAGATTAATGATATTTTCATAAAACCGTTATCATTCGAAGTCCATCGTAACCTGACAAATCTATTGTTGAATTCATTCGAAAAATAGTTTTCTTTTTATATTATTTATATGTACAACATGACATTTATATATTTCTTGTCTGTACAGGCTCGAAGCCTTAGGAAGACAAAGGGATTAGTCAACAAAGCATACAAGGGTCCTTTTTTCCTGCCAGAAGCTGTGAATATGCTTTTAACGACCAATATTTGACAGTTCCTGTTTATAAGATTTAATATTTAGTTCTTTAACTCTGAAATCAATCAGATATAAAAATTCATTTGTTTTAAGATTTTGAAGTCACTTTGATAAAACCTTGTATATATTTAATTGCTGTGATCCAAGTACATTCGATTGAGATCATATTCAACGCTTATATTCGACTGATTATAATTATCTTTTAAAATAACACATCTTACTGCGAATCATTGAGAGAAAATTTACCCGGGATGTGTTCATTGATATAATATAATTTTTAATCTGGTTATTGTTTTTACTTGAATTTAAACTTTGTTCAATCGCTACTTAACCGTTGTTTGGACAAGAAGTGGCTTTTCAGGGATAATGGTTATTTTTCACCTGTGAGGGGGACCGGTTGACTACTGACTGGTGGAGAGTGGCACACGCATGATTCTTAGTATTGAATATGATTGTATTTACATGAGTTAGTTGATTTGACTCATGTGTGCATCGCTCCCTCTCGTCTGATTTCAGCCTACGTGGAGCTACCTGCCTTCACGACTCGAGCCGATTGGTCTACTTCTTGCTTGGTCGTCTAGCGGATAGAAAATAGCCGCTTCCTAATAGCTACTTAATCACACGCACATGAATTGTTTCTTACGTTGTATCGCAAAAGACTCTCAGCATAGTTTCTTAGTTTGGTTTTTGATTTTTTGCTGAATCGCCTCTTCTGCTAAATGCAGTTAACAAGTGTTAAGTCAAATTGTTGCTCATTCTTTTCCATTTTACTTCGTTAAAGACTATAAGTTTAAAAAAATTTTTTATTTTACTCTACTTGTTACAGTTAATAAAAGAAAAAAAAAATCATCAACCGTAAAGCGTTCAAAGTGTTGACTTGATTACTCCACCTAGAAAATCAGTCCTCTAAATCAGCAAAAACTCCACACAAGTTTTTTTTTTCAATTTCACAGCAAACCTTAACAAATCATAATTTGCTGGCATAAACGAATCGAAATTTAAGTCATGGCTCGAATTCAATTGAGTCATAAAGAATGCGACACGGATAATCTAACATTTTTGGTAGCAGAGCATAAGGTTACCATTTTTGAGGACGATTTCGTCGATGAAAATTAAGCCAAGTTCAAGGCCAAGCACGTAACGTCATCAGATCACGCCAGTGCTACTGTTGTCATACTCGAAAGAAAAGCGACACAACGCCAAGCGCGGAGAATCTCCAGCACTTTCTTCATGCTGTTCTGGCCAGCTGTTTAAGCGACTCCCCTTCTTCCTAGCTGCCTCTTCGTCTTCTTTTCTGCGAACCTGGTCGTAGCAGGCCATATTTTTTGGCTATATCACGCGGCCGAGTGAGTGGAAGCAAAGGCGCAGCTACAGCGAGGTGAGTCAAGGCCTCATTGTTATTATCAAAACACTGCTCGAATTTTCAGCTGTTACAAGTCACAATCTAATAAGCCTACTAGGTATATTGGTGTTAAGTTGGCTGATTGACCTATGTAAATATAAGCACTTTAATAGAACGCTCGACATATCAATAGTTCGCTTGTTTTAAGTCGGTTATTATCGGTTAGCTGATTTTATTTCATTTGCCAAATTCATTGTGGATAAAATTCTTGTCGCACAAAATAAATTAATTCCATGCATAGTGAATTTTCATGTAAATTCAACGGATAAAGTTGCTACGGCAAATAAAATGCGATCGCATTTCGAAGCTCGATTAGAAATGCTTGAAGTTTACTGGAAGTGATTGACCGATCGTCGTGACGTTTAATAGAATACGTGGAACAATTAAAAGAAGACGAGTATTTTAAAGCGGATCGTTACATGATAGTTGAAGCAGAATATATCAGTGCTAAAGCTCGAATTCATGATTCAGAATTGGCCTTATCAAGGTGCCGAGTCAAAACCCATTGCCGGCTCCCACTGTAAATAATTTTATTGCGGCAGAGTCTCATGTTTCGTTGCCTAGTCTTGCTCTCTCTAGCTTTTCCAGTGAACACAGTGATTGGGAGAGTTTTAAGCAGCGCTTTACTTCTCTCATCATAGATAACGCTTCAATTCCCAGAGTCGCGAAGCTTCAGCCCTTGATGAATGCTGTTCAAGGTCAGGTTGCGCAGCGCTTTAAGGGACTCGACATAACTGACGCGAATTTTGAAGTAGCGTGGGAAAAATTAGTTCGCAGGTACGATAACTCCCGAATTCGGTTGTTTAATACTCTCGAGAATTCAATTCAGTTACCTCAAGTTAAAACGCTAAATGTACAAGATCTCAACGACTTAATCGACCAAGCTGAGGAGGCAGTTCGCTCACTACGAGAATTGAATTGTCCAGTCGATCACTACGACAACTGGATTGTCCATTGTATAGCGCGCAAACTTGAAATTAGTTCTCGCGAGACGTGGGAAATATCGCAAGAGAATGCTTTCGGATTTTCTAAATACGCCAATTTAATTAAATTTTTAGAATGACGTATTCAATCGCTCGAACAAGCTTGCATGACAGACGATTCGCGCGATGGTCAGAGCAAAAATACAGCTAATATTAATTCGCGCAACAATCAGTCTCGTTGCGTATCAGCTAATAACACGCAAGTTATTGAATCTTCATATTAAAAGCAGGATCCAGTATACGATTTATGCCAAGCTCGCCACTGGCAACATCGTTGTTATAAATTTATTGGTATGTCAAAGGCTAAAAGACTTGAATTCTGTAGAAAGGAAAAATTAATTATTCTTAAATTGTTTGCAAAAATCTCATTTTGCTGATAGATGCCCTTCTAATTTGCGATGTTTTACTTGTCAAGGAAAACACAATGCAAAGTTGCACGTTGATGAAGATAATTTAAAGGAAAAGCTAAATCCTCGATCGAATGCGTCTCAGCAGAACGAGAATCCTAGTAACGGTGCAGGATCGTCACATAATTACAATAACGAGTTACCTACTGTAAACTCGCACAGTACTTCAGCGGGATTTGAAATTTTACTAGCTACGGCTTGAATTTTGATTTTATCCGTTAAAAGGCACCCACTTACGATTCGTGCACTTATTGACCTGGCTTCGGAGTGGAGTCTTATAATTCAACGCGTACCTTTGCAATTAAAGTCTAATTTTAAACGCACGTCGCTATCGATAGTCGGCATCGGCGCTGAATCGACGTCAAAAGCTAGTATGGAGATAAACTGAATGGTAAAATCAAAACAAGATCCTAAGTTTTCTCTTAGCATTTTGGCAATAGTTCTTAACGAACTTACGCGCTTTTTACCCCGGAATACAGTGATTTTGAGCGATTGGGCTCATATTAAAACCCTGCTGCTTGCTGATCTCCAATTTTCTTCCCCGGCCAAAGTCGATTGCGTATTAGAAGCCGACGCTTACCCTGCATTGATTTTAAGTGGCCTGATTAAGGGAGCAGTTGAAACGCCCGTTGCGCAAAATTCGGTTTTTGGCTGGCTATTGATGAGCCTTTTTTTGTCGGATGCTAACTCGTTCAGCGAGAAAGAGGTGCGTGTTTTTTACACTTTCACTGAACCGTTGCTATCGGTGTTTGTCAACAAGTTGTGAGAGCTCGAGGATATCTGTTGTAAATCCTAGCTCACACGAGAGGAAGAATTTTGCGAACGCTTATTTGTGCATACTCATTCGCGGGATTATGAGGGTAGATTTATTGTTCGTTTGCCCTTCTTCAAAAGGCAAGTGCTAGGTGAATCAAAAGCTGCTGCTAAGGCCTGTCTTTTATCTTTAGAAAGACGTTTCACACGAAATACTCAGCTTTTTGAAGCATTTTCGAATTTTATGCAGGAGTATTTAGACCTCAAGCACATGGAGCTCGTTCCCAAAGCTCAGCTTTTCGCCCTTGTACATATTTACCCTATCATGCCATTGTTCAAGCGGAAAAGCCTAGTAAAATTTAAGTTGTTTTTAACGCTTCGCAAAAAACTTCTAACGGTCAGTACCTTCACGATATCTTACTTTCTGGGCCGAAACTTCGTCGTGTTAACAAATTGGAATTTTTATGAATTTGCTTGTACTACAGACGTTGAAAGATGTTTCGACAGATTCTAGTGCATCGAGCGGATGTGGACTGGCAGAGAGTGCTATGGCGTAGAGACTTTGATCAACCGATATAAGATTATAGATGTTTCACGGGAAGCTACGGAACAGCGGCTGCTCCTTTTCTTACACTTCGTGCGATGAAGCAACTTGCTGAAAAAGGAGTTCACCAGTTTCCTGAGGCTGCTGACATACTACAACGCCAACTATATGTAGATGATACATTTGTTGGAGCTGACTTGATGGAGGAAATTCTGCAGCGCTGAGATCAAATAATCAAGCTATTATCTTCTGCCAAAAGGGTTTTATGAAAATGTGCCGGAAATAAAGCTGAAATAATTCAAGTTTTGAAGTCAGTCATACCTGATAAGGTGAAAGTAAAACTCGACGACGTGATGTCAACTTTGGGCCATAAATGGGTGCCAAAGTTTGATTGTTTTATTTTGAAATCGCTTTGGCTCATAAGTCAATTGTAATTACAAAGCGCTCGATTCTTTCTGAAATTGCCAGATTATTTGACCCTCTAGGCTGGCTGGCCCCAGCACTGATTATGGCAAAAATTATATTACAGGATCTTTGGCTTGATAACTTAGGTTGGGACACCCCAGTTTCGAAAACCTTGGAGCAACTCTGGGTTTAATTGCACGATGAATTATACGCCATTTCATCTGTTCATATTCCCAGGTGGCTTAGCTTTACAGAGAAAGACGTCTGGCACCTACACGGCTTTGCTGATACTTCAAAGAAAGCTTACGCTGCTTCCATCTTCTACGCTATTCATTGCCAAATCGAAGCTGGTTCCAACCAAGGTTCAAACGGTATCGACGCTAGAACTCTGCGCTGCCATGCTGCTTGTCCGCTTAATCTGTCATCTAGTGAGAAATTTAAGGCATTTACCATCAAGCATCAACTGCTGGTTGGACTCTAAAGTGGTTTTAGAGTGGCTCAAGAGTCATCCTTCCAAGCGGCAGACCTTCGTAGCCAACCGTACCAGTAAAATTCAGACTTCACTACCAGAAGCACGCTGGAGGCATATTCGTTCTGCGGATAGTACGGCAGACTGTGCAACAAGAGGTGTCTCTCTAGTGGACCTTGCTTCATTCTCTCAATGGTGGCATGGTCCCTTTTGGTTAAAGGAGGCTGAGTCGGAGTGGTCACCAGCAGGTCCGTTGGAGGAACCAGTCCATGCACACGTTGCTACTGAGGAAATGGATGTAGTTAAAGACCCTCAACCATCTAAATTTGAATGTCTGCCTTTTTTGCAGAAATTTTCAAGCTTCAGCAAGATTATCAGAATCTTGGCATACTGTTTTCATTGGAACTTGTGCCCAGTTCAAGATTCATTGGAGAAAAGGTCGTATACTTTGACTCATAAAGAATGTAGCTTGGTCCGCGTCGTTTGTTTTAGAGCCATACAGTCGCATCATTTTTCCGTTGAGCAAAATTTATTGCTGTCTAGAAAGCTGATCCATAAGCGCAGTCCATTGGCCAGGCTGAGCCCATTCATAGACGGCTGCTGCCTTACTATGAAAGGCATCCAATTGTATTGCCTGATAACTGCTCGATATTCAATCTTATTAGTTTTTATTCAATTAAACAGTTAATTTGCTTTGAATTTTTTGTTAACGCTGTGTCACGTCAAAGTGGGCGGTACGTTCGTATAAGAAGAGGCCTTTCAGAGATAATGGAAAAAATCAATTCTTTAAATCGGCAAAAATTCCAGCCAAGTTTTTTTTTTCAATTTCACAGCAAACCTTAACAAATAATAGTTTGCTGGCATAAACGAATCGAAATTCAAGTTACGGCTTGAATTTGATAGAGTCACAAAGAATTTGACATGGATGAACTAACAATCGTCATATATATTTAATTAAGCATGTTTAGGTATTTTGCTCTCATTTATTATAAGAGTATTAGATACAACGTGATAAATTTGTCCTTAAATTCTTATGTTATAAATTAATTAATTTTTTGTTCCATCTAACTACTCATAAAAGATGCAAAATTAAAAATGTTTTTGTACTATTGGATTAGTATATTTAAAGTTTTATCATTAGAATAAGTTTTTTAAAAGTTTTTTGTCATATTCTCTTACGGGACTTCAACACATTTCGCCATTGTGCCAACAACCATATTTCACACGTTTTTCTTTCCAAAACAATGCTGAACGATACTTACATTTGTAACTTATTTCACTCAAAAAGGTTCTATTAACTATTTATTATTATTTGTTTTACTGATACAATTACGACTTTTATTACAGTCAATTTTTTTTAATTTTATTAATGTTTTTTTTTTTATGAATCACATGTTTAATTTCTTAAACTTTTTTTTATATTTAGATTTTTAAAAATCATTCCAGTCAATACATTAGAATTAATCTCACCAAAAATAAGATACTCAATTTTTAATGAGCAGAATAACAAAAAAAATAAAATGTTACTAAAATCATCTAATGTTATTATTATGTACACATGAAACATTTTTACAAAACGTTTAATTTTAATTGACGTGGCAGAAATTCTACTTTATGACACAAGATCAAAATAGTTATTACTGTATATTCAATTTTGAAAGTAATCATTTTCAAGAATGTAGATTTCATAATGTTGCCACTCATGGACTATATGTTTTACCAACATTTATCTTACTATCAATTTTTAATAATTTATTTTTGTAACTTGTGATTATTTTATCATCAAAATGACCTTCAAATTTTTTAATTTTATTTGAATTGTCGTTTAAAGTATCACTGTTTCTTCTTTCATTTTAATTTGTTGATTATCTCATCATTTCTATTTAAATTGTTGTTAGTATTAGAATTTTGATACTCTAATTTGTCATGATGACCTGAATCAATGTTCCTTGTAAAAATTCAAGTAAATTTCACAAATGTATATATGTTTTTTCTTCCATTATTCAAAAATACTTTTACGTTCATTCCGTGAATTTAAACAAAACTTTTTATTTTGACATTTTGTGTTTTTTCAACTTAAAAAAGCATAGTAAAAAAATGAAGTATTTAACTGATATTCAAAAATTCAGTAATTAGACAGTGCAAAGGGAAGTGAAGCCCCAGTATTACATATTATACATAGTGTGTGTGTGGGTAGGTGGGTGATATAGCCTTCTTTCTATACCCCTGCTGCATGATAGAAATCGTAACCTGGCTGTAATAAGGGCTAAGCTGGGCCTCTGTCTTAGCTTAGGTACTATGAGGTAAATCATGTCTGACAAAAAACGTCGTTGGAACTGTTCAAAGTCTTAAAAAAAACATTGTTAAAGTTCTTTTTTTCTTTTTATCCATCCTTTTATATAAATATGTATATAAATAAATATTTGTAGAGTATAAAATATGTATAGTACAACAATCTAACCTTTGAATACAAGAAAAATTGCTGTACTTGGAATGGGAAAAAAATTGGCTAAAATTATCAGTTTTTACAGGTTTCATAAAGAGAAATTATATGATCAAGGTGCACAAATAAACAGAGATTGGACTGTACACAAACATAACCCCAATTTTTTTTTGAATGTATGCTGAAAATAACGAGTTAAAAAAAATTTGTATTTACTATGGCATGTATTGAAAATGAATACGGACGATTACAAAATTCTCGAAAAGTTTTTGTTATAACATATCCTTTCAAAATTAAACAAACAGTTGTATTTTGAAAAGGAAGCCAGAATGGCCAAAAATAATACTACGTATAGAAAATGAGCATTGAGGTTCAAAAGTATGTATTACACAGATTCAAACAAAAAATCGTAATAATTACAAAAATAACAAAAAATATATCTAAAAGAAAAAGGTACATCCTACCTATCCTACCTATGCATTGATTTATTCGCTTTTCTCTCTCATGTGTTATAGAAATAATGATCACGTGACCAAAATCTATCTTCTCATTATTCGTTTTGAGGTTAGTAGAAATCAGTAAATCACAGATAATTTTTAAAATTGAGTTAAGAACAATTATATCGAGCAAATTAAATAAAAATTACAATTTTACCATGAAAAATAGCTATGTCTATTGTTTTCTTTCATCTCAATCAAATAGAGTGGATTATTTGACTTCAACTGTAGCGAAAATTTGAGAAAATTTTAATTTGCTTGATACAAAAATTCTAACAAGAATTGAATGTACTTATATTTGATGCCATATTAAATGCACTAATAGTACATTACAGATCCATAGGAAGCGAAAGTAAAGTAAGTCTCAGATTTCACGTATACATGTAGTCGCCTGAGACATAGCTAAGGGTGACGAATAACATGAGATCTAAGGCTTTTCTTCTTTAATTTATAGGGTAGATACGATTTTTTACGAATGCTGCACCAATACAAATAATTTTTGTCTCAAGTAACAGGACAAAAGTACCTCCTTCCGGCGCAGTATGGTAAAAATTCTTGTTTTGTTCTGCATAACATGATTAACAATTCACACATGTATTCATGCATGTATCATAGCAATCATGGAAGTACGTAGAATGTGCGAATCACGTGATACATAAGTAACACATTAGAGTATATACATATAGTCTATGTGCGTGAGCTCAAATACGTTATAATATTGCTAATTCTCATTATGTACATATATGATTCTTAAAGACCCATTGAAATCTCTAATTTTCTCTACTCTAATTTTCTTAATTTCTATCTTACTATGTATAATAACATGCGAGTTGTAAATGTTACTTCTGCTGGGAGTCTCAAAATCTACACCTGGTTTTTTTTTATAAGAACTTTTCTTATTTCTAGAAGTGTCAAGAATAGATACGAAATTTTGGAATATTGATTACTTGAAAATATTTAAAATTATGTGCTAGCTCTCTAACAGTCTTCACTCAGCGAATCTTGAAAGCCGAAATGGCGCTGCTAGTAAGGCATTGAAAGAAAGCACTAAAATTTATCAAACTAATAAAATTGCATTTTTAATAATAATAATTTAATTACTAAATCTTGTATGAAGTTTATCTGTTGCATGAAAATCTAATACCTTTTTCTCCATACCATACTTTTCAAGAAGCTATAACCACAAAAGATGAGTCATTAAAAATAGAAATACTCTCAAAAGAACTTAAACTTCTATTTGTTGGGGAATTTAAAGACTTTTTTGACTCTGATTTTGAAGAAAACGATTCTAGCAGCATGAAAAATGGCATTAAATTAATAATTAATCACCTAAAAAGATTGCATCACTCAAAAGCTAGTCTATTACAAACAAGAAACATTGTAAAAAATTATGCTTCTTTATTCTATGCACCAGATGACTCCTCGTTTATCTAACATGACGTATAAAATACCTACGAGAGACGATCGTCCTGTATTTGTTAAGCAACATCGCTATCTTTTATTGTGGCATCAAGGAGTATAAGCTGTAATAAAGAAATTGCTAAAAGACGTCACCATTTTAATATAGCCATCAGAGTCGTCCTCTATAGATGGTACTCGTGACGAAAATACAGATTTGTAATAAATAACCATAAATTGAATGAAAAAACTTTTCCCACTACTAATCCAATACAAAATATCACTCAAATATAAAAAGAATTTATTTCTTATTTTGCTAATAGATTACACTAAATAAAAGTTAGGCTTGCTGAATAGTCACAATTGAACAAGAACTCAAATGCGTAAAGTTGTCTTTTTTCTGGAGGACACGATTGTATACTTGAAAATTTAGAAAATTCATATAAAGAAGATGACTAATTTATTTTAAAAACTTTTAAAATTCAATTTAAAACTACTATTTGATAAACACAAAGTTGATAATGCCTTAATTAACTTATTTAGGACATAAAATGGGTGGATACATAGTTGAACCAGATTTTAGAAAAATTTTAAACTGTTGAAAAATTTCTAGAACTAAAGAATCAAATGGCTATTATTATGGCCAGTTCATAAAAAATTTTGCAGTAATTGGAGACCCTCTAACGCCCTAAATTAAAGAAGTAAAAAACTGAAAACGAATGCTTAGTAATAACTATAGTATTATAATTACTCGGCATAACTTTTATGATAGGAGATGAATAGTCTACGCATATCATGGTCCACTACTTTCGATCGAGTTTATTAAAGTCTCAATGAGTAGGTTAACTAGATGGAGAGCAAGAGTTCGTGGTTACAATTATAAGTATGAATATTAAGATGGTGAATTAAATACTAATACAGATATTTTATAGTGAAACCTGATTGAATTTAATGAATATAAAGGCAATAAAGATAATTATGCAGACATTAAATGCATTAAGAACTCGCTTACTCTTATCAAACTAAAACAATATTCTTTAAAAAGTAAAGGATAATGGAATAATTATACCGCATACTCGATTCCAGTCCAGATAAATTTTTGTTTATATCAAAAAGTATGATATATTGGCATATAGCTCTGATATAGTTATGTTATCAGAAGCAATACTCTTCAAAACTCTTTCTTTTGCTATCAAAATTTTTCCACGATGTAATAAAATCCGAAATTGTTTCATATTGCTAACCAGATATACCTTTTTGAAAATTTCTGAAAATAATGTTTCATTCTGTGTATTGTGACATGAATACAACGATCAAGTTAAAAAATTAATTAAAAAAAGAAATTTAATTGAATTGCAGCTACTATTCATTTACACAAGTAATATGTTGAAATGTTAAAATGTTTGGTTTCAAGCCGAAATATCAACAAAATATTATTTTCAACATTTTTTCCTTTTCTTGTTTTTTTTTCGTGATAAAAACTTGATAGTGCTAGTCGTTTTTGTGATATACTGACAGACCATGGCAAGTGACACTGTAAGCTAAGGATACAAGACGTGAGGATGACCAACGCGATGACGAGTGGAGCTCGTAAGTCCATACATAACATACTTTGAAAAAAGATCTATTACTACAACTTACAGTCAATCTTATTCCACTACTCTCACTTCCCAACTTCTTAGTAATGGAACATAGCACGTTCTACTGCATAAAGAAAGATCAATATAAAACGGTTGCTGATTTTTCTATATGTATAAGGTATCTGGCTGTTTATGCACTGTAATTTCAAGGATTTAAATAATACGAACTGGATTGTGATATTAAGGAGGAGTCAAAAAGAATATAGTTATTCAAGCTTACAAACTCAACTTTCGATTTGGCATAAATAAAGCCACAAGTTTGAGTGCCACGGAAAAGGTGACAGAGGCTCTTCATACGCTCACTAGCAAATTTTACTAGCACAAAATATTTCGATAAAAGAACGAAGTAAATAAAGACATAACGATACATCACGCTGATAGGCCAAATTCAAATACAGCAGGCAAAACACTCTTAAATATAAAGCACAGCGTAGTGACAATCATAACAAACACACACATGATAAGGGCCCACATTGTTATTATGTGGTGCTACGGGCCACTTAAATGACGTATGCCAATACTGTGTTCTAACATGCAGTTCTTGCAACATCAAAGGATACTTTGAACGAGCTTGTGTAAGAAAGAAGAGGCAAGCTAATGAATACCAGACCAAACGAACGGAAACGAGCAAGGATCAACTAATAAAAAGAGCAACTCTCAGTGTCGTGCTAACAACAACTTCTTCGATTTCTATTCGATTAATGAGGTTGACAATACACATAATTGTGATTAGTTGAATAAGCACTTAGTAGTGGAGCCAATGTTTGTCGATGTAAATATAAACTGTAAAAGTATTAAAATGAAAGTGGATTTGGGGACTTATTTCAGTGTAATGTCTGAAAAGTATGTTAAAACTAGTTTTAACAATCTTTAAATCACTCAATCACATGCTAGTCTTGTTAATTAGGAAAATAATCAATAAAGGTGCTTGGTCAGTTGAAAGATTAAATTTCTTTCAAGTGTCGCCTTGACCAACTTAAAAACAACGAAATCGGTCATCGAGGTATAGCACTCTGAAAGCAATCGATTGTATTTGAGTGGAAGCGTGGAAAAGTATAAATAAATTAGTATCAGTGTTAATATTTAAAAGAGGCTGTTAATAACGTTTATTATGTTTAAATGCAATATACACAAGCTTTGAGGCTTAGATAAGATGATAGAGCTTTTATAAAGCTAATTGATCACTACGTTAGAAAAAAACAAAAGTTCTCTTTTTTATACAGCAGATAATGAAAAGAAATTATCTTTTGTCTTAACATTAACCGGCCACCTTGCTGGATCCATTCAGCAATAATCAACTAGAGCTACTAATACGTAGAATACTGACCAAATCTATCTTTTTTTTCAATATGCGTAATGCAGGTCAGCGCACTTCACCGCACATTCAAATGTCACAGATACTGTTAAATTTACTTGGTAAAAAGTCACAAATTACTAAATTCAGCATTGTTAGTTTAAGTGTCCTTAACAAGTTCTTAAAATTCTGCTCGCTATCTAACTTCACAGGAATCTTTATGAGTCGGACTATCAGTCGTACGGATGTTGATTTTGCAGTCTGCCAAGTCGCTATTCGAACCAAGCTATCCCGTCCAAAGGGAGTTCTCTTTACATGACCTAAAGCCCATCTCAAAGGTAGCTCTAACTTGTTCTTAATAATCATGACGTCCCTAATTTAATGTTGTTTTTTGCATCCAGCCATTTGTTTCGCTGCTAAAAATGATAAAATGATGGATCTCTGTCTTCCGTTAGCAATACTAATAATTATTGCGTATAACAGTAATCATACATCAACGATCAGTAGGGTGACACTTTACAGGCTACTCGTCATATAGCTTGAAATGCAAGAGAAGCGCCGATCCCACTAAAAAATTTCCAACGGGTTAAATCTACGTTGTCAGTGATCTCTACACTATGTGAAGACAAAGGACGCGAATTTAAACACGATTCTATCTTAGCCGAGAGGGTTGTTAACTTTACAAAAGTCAGCGAGGCATCTTCAAGAGCTTGGCATAAATGGTGTTTAAAATGTTGTACCACTGCCTCCCATAAATTTCTAAAATATGGCACTTGGGCATAAAAACCCATCATGTCCCCTGCAGAGTTGGCAGACTAAAAGACTGGATAAAATCTTCTTAAATTCAGATGACCTTGAAAACATCGCAGCCAGCTCCCTTCATGCTTCTCAAAAATTGGAGACATTGTCCAAATAAACCATCGAACTATATCCTCGTCTAATCAAAAATCTCGCATACGCAGCTGAAAAAGCTTCAGTCGATAAATCCGTTACAATATCGATATGAATAAATCTAGTAACTCCACCAATACAGTACCGTGCTCCCAAAATTCACACCAGTGTGTTAAGATGTGAAAGGATGAGCTGAATATGGCCCACACCGTAGACAAAAAGCCGATGAACCTCTTCAATCATTCTCCTGGTCAACATGAAGCCTCTGGGTAGCAGTATTGGATGCTTTTCATTGTAAACCAATTCGAAATTCTTCAACTGACCCCCAACTCAAATAACTCCCGCTTGACCAATAAATGGTATTAATCGAGAGAAGAGGCTTTGCTTTGAAAGTGAATTTTTCAGCAATAAGCAACCCTTTCCCAGTGCAAAATGACAAAAAAAGCATTTAGTGCTCAGGAATACTCCTCAGTTGACAAAGCGACCAAATACTTCTTCACTTTTATCACTCTGCTTTCTTGCATTAAATAAAACACGTCTGCAGCATACTAAAATTCGTAGAATTTTTTTGAAACAAAAAATCTGCTCAAATATTTTCATTACCAGACAATTAATTCTTAGCACTTGACGCCGCGCTCAACGACGTAACGCTCACCCTCACAACCTTCAAAATACATACTACAGCCTCCAAAAAATCCTCCATCATTGGAAACAAAGGCCACTCGCAGCTTGGACGAATTAGGGCCCTTCTACCATAAGAGATCGTTCGATGAAATTCCTCTGGAAGCAGAGTCCACTGGGTTTATTTTTTGATCGTATATACCTCCACTTAGCACCAGAAAACGTCGTGATGATCTCACTCACTCAGTTTGACTCCAATGTTTGCCACTTTAAGGAATGAAAACTAAGCAAGTCGAAAACCATTCGTGAATCAGACCAAAAGTGGGTCGACTCCGACGCCTTCCTCAACCGAGAAACGATGCCATGTACGAGCCAAACTAGCAGCGGACCTCCACACAATTGAAGGTACACAATATGTATGCATACCGCGTGTGCTCTTTTTGATGCATCAGTGACGCTGTTAAACTGCCAGCTAGAGTCCTTAAAACCCTCAAGCCACCGAACGATACGTAAATAAGCCAAGTCTGACAGTGAAGTGTGAAAATGTAACAATCTTTCAACTAGATCGATCTGCACCGTTTCATCAATGCAATACAATATTTGCAGTAAAAAAGTGTGTATGATATGATGATACCATCCCACTGGATCTAAAAGTTTTGATACATCCATTATATGGCTCTCTTAGTAGGTACTAAATTTTAGCAATTTAATCTGTCAGAAAAATGAAAACCATCAGATACAAGGTCCCATTTAAGTTTGAAAGCAGAAATCATGTCGTCAATTTTAATGGGAACCTCCAACTCCAGTGAAGTCTCCAGATCGTGCAGCAGTTTAGCATCGTTTGCTGCTCACTTGCCCAGTGACATACTAGCAGAAATAAGCACATTAATGAGTTTACCACGTCTGCAAATAGCCGTTTCGACGTCGTCTACACTACTGAACAGATCATCAACGTAGAATATGTGTCGAAGTATCTTGGCTGCTTTTGAATGTGTATCTTGACCGTCCTGAGCAAGTTGCTGGATCGCCTTAAGAGCTAGATAAGGAGTCGATATTATGCCGTGAGTGACCGTAAGCGCACAAAAGTCCCAGATTGTTTGCGAATTTTCCTGTTTTCACACAGCGTGCTGCCAATCAATATCCTGACTGTATACCAAAATCTGTCTGAACATTCTTACAATGTCTGCAACGAGACAAAACCTTAAAAAGCGTCACATTGATATGACGACTAAAATATAAGATTACAGCATGAGCCCAGGTAGCAACAACTCGTTTAACGTTTATATCATTTATCAGATGTTTTTTGGGAGGCGTTAGAAACAATGCGTATCTTTGTTGGATTTCCATGACGAAAAACTGGATGATGTGGCATACAAAAGCTAACTAAAGTGGTCTCAGTTTGCAACACAAACTTCACATAACCAAAATTTACATATCCTTGCAATAACTCATGATTTTAATCTGAGAGAGTTAAATCTCTCATTTACTGCCTCTCAAATCGAATTGAACATTTAATAGCAATATCTCTAGGACTAGATGGTAAAAGTCTTTTGTAAAATGGCACTCAATGTGTATATCAGCATTGCGATTTTCGAAAACGAGTTGAATCGAATAGCTCCTCACAATACACATTTGTAAAATCTTCGAAATTGAAAGCTCTATACATACCTGAAATGTCTGCACTTGCGACGCACTTTTCGATGAAGAACTCAACTAAAATATCTTACCAATCAAGACTCACCCAAAAATGGTATTCTGAGCGAGAAGAGAATTCCCAGGTCCTTTCTTTAAATAATCCAGCACAATAGACGGGTAGACGTCAGCTCCTAAAATGCAATTGATTCTTTCTGACCTGATATAGTAAGGATTATGAAACGCAATTCCCTTCAAGTGAGGTCATTCTCAGCTTAAAAATAAAGTGGTAGTTGGGCTTTTAATAAGCTTCTGCATATTTAGAACGTTAATCTCAAGTGGCACTTTGGCCTAATTGTCAGGAAAGTCTCCTCATTAACACGAGATGTTATTTCTTTGCCCACCGTTTGGATTGAAAATTTAGCCTCTTTCCTTTTTACGCCAAGATCCAGTGTTGCCCTATTAGTAACAAAGCATCTTTGAGAGCCGTGGTTTATCAACGCATAGACCGTTACTCCATTTCCTCATCCACTAGTTGAACTCGAGCCGTAGCAAGTAAAACGACACAATTTATAGAAACCTTATTTACTACGACCTGATCTCCATTCGTCCTTGAAGTTGTCTTTTACAGTGGGTTGGAACCGTATGCTTTTCTTTGACATATCAATGAGCACCAAATTTGATTGCAATTTAGAATGATGCTTATTATTGCATTTAAAGCAACGTCTTTTTAACGGGCATTTCGCGACAAAATAAGAGCCTCACAAGCAATTAAGTCATAATTAGTTTATTTAACAGACCTCGAAAAGCTGTGCAAAATTCATATCAATGAAATGCGTATAATTATGTAATGTACCTCTTTAGAAAGATGACATATAATGCTCTAATTGCTTTCCTCGCACTTTAAAGTACATACAGAAACCTGTTTTTTATTTTTGAAACATTTTTAACTTCACAAGATTCAATTAAATTGCAAGAAATATGAGCCTGCTTAATAGACTGAACACGACGCACCGTAAATTGAATAAGATGCTTATGTGTAGGAAGATCATCTTTTACTTTCTTGAACAATTTTTCAACTTTTACGAATCTGCAAGTCCATTTTTTGTACGACAAAATGGGTTATCCGGCCATTGTAGTGATTAACTAGATAATTTCGATCTTGTGATCCTCTAACCCTCTAACTTCTCAGTTCTATCAAGCAGTTCAGTTAGATCATGCAAGCTTTCAGATTTCACTGAAGATAGCTTAGTTAGATTTTGCAAATAATCAAAGAAATGTATGCGAGAATTGTTAAAACGCTGAACCAATTTGTCCCAAATGACATCAAAATTAGACTCAGTAATTTCAATATCTTGTAACCGTTGTGCGGCAGGTTCCTATACAGCCGAAATCCAGTGTGGCCATTTAATCACTTTTGATATTGGCTTATTAATCACTAGAGACGTGAATAATAGCTTAAAAGACTCCCACTCTAACTTTTTTCCTGTTAAATACGGAAGCGAATTACAAAGTTCGCTAGATTCACCCGGCATAGTTATGTCTTGATTTTGAGGCGCAGAAAGTACATCCAGAGTTTTGCGGCGTTCAATATTATGCGTAAAATCTTAACACTCTCCAAGAATATCGTATCATAGGCCTCTTCGGTTGCAATCACGCATCCTTTGGAAAAATAAACATGGTTTTCCGATACGTCACCGTATTTCTGAATCCGATTAATAACGTGGCAAAACACTGTATCATTTTTTTCCAATTGCAAAATACGTGCCTTAGCCTGTCCAAGTGTCATTTTTTCGTTGCTACGTTTTTTAAAATTTAAGAATGAATTGACAATTTCATTGCTTGAATCAGCCTGCTCTTTATCACAAGGCTCCATAATAAGAGAACTCTCTTAAGTATGTAAGACAAAAATTACACGTAATTATGTATAGGACTAAACTATTCTCTACCTTCCTTGTTCTTTTTTTCGTAATGACCATCCCCTATTTTCCTAAGTATGCGAGTCATTTGTGCAGGCCCTTTGCAAAGTTTCCCTCAGACGACTTGGTCATCCATCTTACTGGATACTATTTACAGGACGCAGTGATTGTCTTAAGCACACCTTGGATGTTATCAAGTTAAATGAAAAGATATTTCCGAATAAACCATCTAACTCACTATACCGAACTTTTTATAACCAACAGTAACTTTACCTGATGAGCTAGCGAGGTATTGGCTTTCCTTCGAAAAAGAAGCCTCTGAAGATCCAGACATCATTAGAAAAATCAACTATTTGTTTTAAAATTCGGATAAGTAGTGTTTCGGCATGCTGGGTACATATCCCATCGTAAAATAGTGAAAAAAAATCTCAACATTTTTTGATAGAATTTGAACCCACGATCCCTCGAGTATCTTCAGCTAGCTGGCTAGCACGCTAAACACTAAGCTATCGAAGCTCGCTTAAAATAAAATCAACTATACAAACGACATTGCAAAACATACGTCTACAAACTTTATTACCCAGAGACTTTCAGTGATTGAAATTAGGTTCGAAAAACAACTAACAATTGGAGAGAGCTTGAATTTTGGTGAGATGTACGATTCAATTATTATTTGTTTACCTGGTACCTCACCTACAGGCTCTGCTACCAAAAAATGTTTGAATGTCGCTTCGACTGACTAAAAAATAACAAAATCGATCATCGAGGTGCAGCACTCTGAAAGCAATCAATTGTATTCGAGTAGAAGTGTGGAGACCTATAAATAAATAACTATCAGTGTTAATATTTGAAAGAAAAGACTTTTAATGTTTAATATGAGTACATACAATATAAACAGGCTTAAATAAGACGATAGAGCTTTTACAAAGATAAAATTGATTTATACAATAGAAGAAAACATAGATTGCAATAAAACTGGACAGGCGAGGTGACATAAAAGGACCATTTACTGGAAGAGTCCAAACTATTTAAATAAAAATTAGTAAAATATTACCACTGTGTTGCTGTGTCAGATAACCGAAGAGAAGATACCGAGCACCTCTCTGTCTCGCAGGTTTCATGGCAGATAAACTCGGCATGAGGGAAGGAACTACACCAAAAACAGTGCAAATATTTGATATTTCAATCGATACAATTTATCTATACTGTAGTCCTTGTTACGTTTAGCCGGTGTGAAACTACAAACAAAACTCTTTTGTCTGAACACAATTTTTACTTTGAATAATAAAACGGAAACACTGAGTTGTTTGATTTTAAAGAGAAATAAAATTTCTACTTATTGGCTGTCAATGGCAGCTTTTGGCTTGTGACCTTTCATTCTAAACGTAAACATCGCACTGAAGCAAAAAAACGAATTTAACTCACTCAATATAAAAGACGTAAGAGAAAAGTTGATGGTTAAATTTAAATTAATTTTTAGTGAAACGCCGGGACTGAACACAAAACATGCAATTATGCTACGTGTCAAGCTTAATGTAAGACCTATCATATTTTCAGTTAGATGAGTGCCTTATGCATTAAGAGTCAAGGTAGAAAGATAAATTGGGCGACTATTGGCATCAGGTCATTTAAAAAAAGTGGACTCAAGCAAGTGGGCAACTCCGATTGTACCGATGTTAAAAAATAACAGTAATGTAAGACTGCAGCAATTTGAAGTTTACCATTTATCCGAGTCTAGAAACTATTAAATCACCATTTTCACGTACTGACACTATGTTTGAGATTGTACAAAATGGTCGTACATTTTTTAATTAGACTTGTTTTACGCGTATATTCAAGTACCAATGAATAAAAAATCTCGAGATTTCCTAAGAATAACAACGCATGTAGAACTATTTAGGTGCACAAAACTGACCAAAGGTACAGCAATCGCTCCCGAAGAATTTCAAAGAATAATGAATGAGTACATACAAGATATTCTGGGAACAATCGCTTATCTTAATGATATTTATGTGACGGAAAAATAATGCGAACTGTGACGCACTCTCACGGTTGCCCACGAACGATAACACCGTAGTTTTCAGAACGGCTGTACACAGCTACATTCTGTCTCCGGGATGGGCAGGGTATTTGACTTTTAAAAAATACAATAAGAAACTACGGGTTACAATACGTTGTCAAAAATAATGAAGCTTTGTAGTTTTGGTTGGCCGACAAGTAGCACCGGGCTCTCAGAAGATGAAAAAAAAATTTTTTGTAAAAGGAATGTATTTTTAGTCTAAGACAGTCGCTTTTTTGGGGGATTCAGAATCGTAATACCAAACTGTCTGAAAAAACTTCTGTTGTGAAATTTTCATCACATCTTAGCATTGTCAAAATCTAAGCTATAGTGCAGCTTATATTCAGTGGCGAGACATTTATACGGATGTAGAATATATGGTTAAAGCATGTAAGATCTGTGTACATAATTAAAAGGGGCTACTATACGTCCTGCTTACGCCTTGACCATGGCCAAAGAAGGTATGGTATAGGGTAAATTGTGATTTCTTAGGTCCGTTCTTTAACGATATGTTTTTGGCAGTAGTAGATGCTTACTCAAAGTGGCCGAAGTAGCTAACTTCAAACAAAACACTAAAGCAAACAAGAGTAGATAGGCTATGGCAGTTCTGGAACAGCTGTTCCAGTTCCGGTGCTAATTTTGGCATAGCTAGCCTCTCCCCTCTAGCGTTCTTGGAATGGCTATTCCAAAACCGGCGCTGATTGTAGAACAGCTGGCCCCTCTACCAGTGGCGTTCTTTACTTGCTCCCCCTCGCTAAGTGTTTTAGTAATGGCTGGTAATACTTCGCTCAGCGTTTTCAATTTAGTGGGGGCTCATGTCGTTGCTCGCATTCTTGACTTGAGAGTGGCTCAAGCTGCTGTTTGAATGTGCAAAATTTTGGGCAGCTTGTGCGCGTGATAGTTCTTACATATTAAAATTTTTTATTTAAGCAAGTACGTTGCATGATGATGTAGGATGTAAAGTGACAGGAAAATAATTGTTAAATAATTTTGTATTATTTTAGTCAATCAGTTTAATTAAATAAATGATGTACATTTACAAGCTAGTCTCACAAATGTATGTGTTTTACAATAATGAGTTTATTTATATCTTATTCTTAAAATACAATACATTCTTATAGCTTTTCATTATTAACGTTATCGTTATCAACATCAACACATTCCATATTAAAATAAAACTTTTTTATGGAGCACACAAGTATTTGTAGGCTCTGTTGAGATCTTTCAAGCCACTTTTGTTTCATATCTTTCATAACAAGTATTTTTGTAGTATTTTTAAGATTCTCCCATTAAATATCTCCTATTTACAAATGCTCAATTTTTCTTTTTTAAGTTATGAATTTTCATGTTTATACTTTTGTGGTAGTTTTCGCCAAGTAGAGGGTGCTTACGAAAAAAAAACTTGTACTTCTGTATCGTCAGTATTCAGCAGGATAACCAACTCTTTGAGCACATAATCATTACCCCATTTCTTAAAACCTTGCATGTCCACAAAAAACTCCATGTTCAGCTATTATAATATTTAATTTTAATTTTTTCATAACCCTCATTTTTAGGACAAGACCCTTTGTTGGTAGAATACTTATCGACGAGGTTGTTCAGCCTAGATTTTGTGTTTCTATCATCATTATCCTTAGTTGAGATTTTTTGATACTTAACATTAGTTGTAAAATGGCTTTTAAACGATTTATGCGACATGTTAATTAAACTGTAACTTAAAAATAAATTAGTGTTTCAAATAATTCTAGGCTCTTTATCTTTTGATTGTCTGGCAGATCTTTTTTTTTCAAACTTCACGTCTTTTTTATTATTTCTCTTCATCAATTTCAGATAATAGAGTGAATTTAAATAGAGTCTCACATTTCTTCTGTTCCAGTGATCAAACATATTAGTGCTTACATCTTTCTGATTTTTACAATTAGTTTGATAGGCTAAAATAACGTAACGTGGCTTTTCCAACTGATTTGATGTTTTAAGTGTTCATATATATTTGGATGGGCTAGGTACGAGGGGATACTCATATAAATTCTAAGCATGAAAACTCGTAGGTATAAACTTATCTTCCTGCAGATAATTCAATGAATGAATTTTATGAGAATCTGAAATTACCCCATAAGACATAAGCCACTCAAGCTTCAATATTACTATTTTAAAGTCTTCTCAAGGTGCATCAATGTAGTTTTTGTTACCGCTGTATTTTCATCTGCTTTGACCAATCTTCCGTAAACATGTAAAGAACTCCTGGATGATAAAAGACACAAATCTTGATATTTAATTGAAATACGAACTTTGTCACTGTAACCATATCTTGACGATACATGAGGCTGATGAGCATGAATCTCATAGTGTTCAATAGATTCATCAAATGTGATTGGAGACTGAATACTTACAACTTTGTATACAACAAAAAAGTATCTAACTTATTTTCCACCAGAGTTTTTTATTTTTACACCAAGACTTTTTATAAACTGCACGTTTTGATAAGTTAGTTTTTGACGTGTTGGCTGTTTTCTTAGATATTTCGATACTTTGATGGACTGTTATCTCCAACGTCTCAATGGTTTGAGAGTTCATTGTTGACTGAGTGCTGGAGTGCATATTGAGCTGCCTATATGAAATGTTTGATTATAAATGGTACCTATTATGAAGAGGGTTTTGTGTGCAATCTTATAGTTATTATAGATAATGCCGTCTTCTATTGGCGCTTGATCACGCTTGCTGCTTATAAAATTGTTGTTAATAAAAAAGTTGTATTGCACTTCTAATGGCAGTCAAAGTCATAGTCTGCTTGGGTATGTTGAAACTCTGTAGGAGTTTGTGGATAGAGTAACAAAGGCAGCCTTGTTCATGGCAGGATTGCAGGCTGAGGTGACGGTCATCAGAAAGGATGTAAATAAGCTTATTACTGACATGAACCTGTATTCTGGCATTAAAGGGACGGTTGGTATTGAAAGGGACGCAGAATTTGCAACAGCTTACTTATGATGTGCTTGTACTGAAAAACTGCCCCCTTACTACGAGGGAATCCCAGCTGCAGTATGCTATGGCTGAGTACCAGGAAAGATCAAAAAGAATGCTACATATACTGCTATTTGGTGTTGCCAAAAATTCTAACAACAATAGAAGTAAAGAGATCGATGAGGTTAAAAAAGTCCTCCAACCATTCAAATTGCAAACTGAGCTGGGAATAAACTATATCCGTATAATTGGTAAGCTGGCAAATGGTAAAGTTCGGCCTATCATTGTGGATATAAGTCCCAAGATCGATGCTGTCCTAGCTGTGTGACGTAATTTGACGTCTGTTATATCAGCTACGATAGTCCTGACGGCCATCCCAAGAAGTATTTTCTTGTCCCTGTGACTAGAATCTAAGCTGTTTAAAAATACTAAGTACCGAATTTAAGAAAACTGTTAGGCTGGTTAAGGGTGTACCTACATTTGCACCATGGACCTCATAAAAAAACAGAGGTTCTCGAGCCTCTGTTGAACAGAGCCCTTTAAAAAACTAGATTCTCTTACAATCTATTGTTAGAGTGTAAATAGCCTGCGCACTAAGCTTTTTGCATTCCATAATAATGTTAGGCTACTTGTACCTAAACCGGATGTCATGGTGGTCACTAAAACATACCTGCATGGGGCGGTTTGACAGCGTTACGCTGGTCTTTTTCGAGATTGTTGAGCAGTTGTTTGTTAGTGTAAAAGTACCTGATTTCTCTTGTAATATTAGAAGAGCCTATTTGTGCCCCAGATCATCATTGGCTAGCTATCATCACCATTGGCTAGCTATCACCACTATATCAATACTGTTAATACTCTATTATATAAATACCAAAGCCTAAATATTGTCCTGCTTGGAGATTTTAGCTTATTCAATACAACTTGAAATGAGTTCTCTGACCCCATGCCAGTCTGCACGGATGGTGATTCTCTCATTCGGTAGTGTGTTCAAGAGATGGGTCATCGGGTGTCATTGCTGGGTCTTAGTCAACTATTTCCCGTCTATCCACTCAAAGGTTACGCGCTTGACCATCTGCTCACGGACTTATGTAGTGCCGGTATTAGTTGTCTACCAGTACTGGATAAGCTGGTTCTGGCAAATAGGCATCATGTTCTATCGTGTTTCAAGATCTCTGGTAAGAGCTGCTCGTCTAATGTTGCTGGCAGTGTGCACTTTGACTTTGGTGTGGCGGACATTCAGGGTGTCACTGAATATGTGCAGGGTGTTAATTGGCCTTTGTTATTGGATAGTCCAATTAAATTTTGATAAGTTTTATGATGTACTACAGAAAATCATCAATCTGTTTGTTCCTAAAAACCGGTACAAGCCAAACACATACCCTGCACGTTACTCTTCGGCCTTAATTAATCTTATAATCAAGAAAAAGAGAATACGTAGGACTTGGCTGCAGTTTGGTTTGTTGGATGACTTTATTGATCTTAAGCGTTTGAGGGCTGTGTGTTTGAGGACTTCGCGCGAATGTCATAAACAGTATATAAATAAAGTTTGGAACGAGATACATGAAAGTACTAAAAAATTTTGAAAGTATGTTCACGAAATGCGCTCTGTTTGAGATGTGCCTACTACCATCGCCTATGGTGTACTGCCTCGGCTTCCGTCGATAGAGCTAATTTTTTTTCTGTTTACTTCGGTTATGTTTTTAGTGATAAAGTTAATTACCTTGACGCCTCTGATCTTGTAGCCGATACGGTACCGAGGCAGCATGACTATCTATCGTTCTCCCAGGGTAAACTTTGAGAGGCAGTGATTAGTGTGAAAATTAATATAAATAAAGGCCCAGAGTTGTGTCCTGCGTCCTTTATAAAGGCTTGCAATTCTGTGTTCTCTGAGCCTCTTATGATTCTCTTTAACCATTAGATGGCAACTGGTTGCATGCCGCTGTGTTGGAGATTGTCTCAGGTCATTCCTGTATTTAAGAAGGTTAAAAAGGCTTGTGTTGAAAAGTATAGACGTATTTTAATCCTTGGCACTGTGACTAAGTTGTTTTATAAGCTTGTTTCTCTAAGAGTAAGTGATATGTCAAGTCATGTATTGGTTGATCAGCGGTATGGGTTAGGGAATGGGCATTCTACTGTTACTAATCTGCTGATGTATTGCGATAGTATTCGAGAGACTTTGGATGTAAATACCTAGGTTCATTCGATTTATATTGATTATGAAAAGGCGTTTGATTACATAAACCATTAGATACTAGTCCAAAAATTACATGTAGTTGGTTCGGGGGATCTCTGCTTCAGTGGTTTAGCTCATACCTTACTGAGCGTAAGAATGTTGTTGTTTTTGATGGGATTGTATCTGATTGTGTAGTTGGTAAATCAGGAGTCCCTCAGGGGGTGAACTTGGGGCCGCTGCTATTCCTTATTTATGTTTTAGAGCCAATGCAAAGAAATGTGCTGTGATTTCGTTCTCTAGGTCTAGGGAGGTCGTACTTTATGACAACGCTCTGGGTTCCTTATCGCTGACAATATTTATTCAAATTCCTGATTTAAGTGTCTTCTTCAAGGACTCTTTCACTTTTGACAAACAGATTAGCTCTGTCTTGTCAGTGGCATACTAGGCCTTGAAATGTTCAATGAGAAGCTGCAGAGATTTTACTAATGTATGCATACTGATTTATCTGTAAAAACCCTTGTATTGCCTCACCTATTGTATTGCTCCCAGATCTGGAGACCATATTCGCAGCAAGCGATATATGAGGTTGAAAAAATACAACATAGATTTTTGAGATTTGTATCGTTCAGAAATGGGTTTCCCATGTCGCCAATTAATCACGATTTCTCGCGTATTCAGTCAGAAACTTGCATATTAGATGTTTGTCAGCCTTATATCGAGAGCGACTGCTATTTTATGTTTGGATTACTTGCAGGAAATGTTGATTGTACGTCAGTCACTTCATTATTCGTACCCTGAGAATGTAATTATACTTTGAGAAATGTAAGACCTTTGCTCGAAACCAATACAGTGCGAAATTGTATACACAGTTCTGCGTTACCTCGATAAAGAGAGTATGGAACTTATTAAATAACTTTCTGCTGAGATATATTGTAAAGAGCTTTTGCCTGTTGATTTTTCAAATAAATAAATGAATAAATGACTTCTCCACGAAAATTGACTAAATCGCCGTCCTGATCTTCTATACGTAGTTATATATGATCAAAGATATGCTCAATAATCAGTAAATAAATTATTTGTGAAAGAACTTCAATAATTTAATATTGCTAGTTGAAGTAGAAAGGTGTAAGATGCAGGTAATTTTAATATGCTTTTTACTACCAAATTTCTTAACTGCACTACAATTATCCTTCAAAGCACTACTACTGACATCTCGAGCTTCTTTGCTTTTGGTATCCGTGTCTTGTCAGACAGCTTCAATAAATGCACTTAGAGCACTACCTTCTTTTTCTTTGAGCTAGTCTTTTTTTTCCCTCATGTTAACACCTTGTTTTTTCTTTTTCCTCTTTAGCCCGATACTAAATTTACTTTTAAACTTCATAAAGCCTGTCACCAAGGTAGCTGTTGCTTTTTCACTAATACTTAATTCTGAAGCCTTAACTCTTTGCTAAGCCTTTTCAGCTAAAATTTTATCTGCTTCGTGTCTGATTTTTAAATCTTGTCGATTTTTTAAGTATACCACATCATGCTCTTTGCACGGTACGTCTAACGGATTAACTCCTGAATCTCCTCTAGGAAGACGCTTAGCAAGCTCAGTACCTTGACTGCAATACTGATAGCCGGGCAAATGAAGCTCTACTGGTAAAGAATTTATGATTTTACTTACAAGACCTTATACTCTGTTATGATGCACCGTGATAGTAACACATGATGATGCTTTGGTAGTAATTTAAGTTTTATTTCTTATGAGCTTAGTTGAGTTCAGAAAGAATTGAAAAGCAGTGATTTTAAGTGCAAATTTTTAATTAAATGTAGAACTTATGACGTTTTCTCGAAACATATCACACAAAGTACGAACAAACTTAAATATGTTACCTTCTTGAGATTTAGATCACACGTAAAACACAAATTAGCCACATCTAAATTACGTAATTTAATTTTAAATAATAACATTTCAGACTCTTACACAAAAACTTATTTTTTAACAAATAAAAATGAACTAATTAAAAACAAAATAACAAGTCATGGCTTTAAATCTTATATAATACATTTATTTATTGATGATTACGAATTTAAAGTGAATATCATTTTTTGCGAATATCGTTATAAGTTAGACAGAAAGTTCGATGCTCTTTTCTCACATGAGGAATCTGAGCACGAAGGTGTATACGATACACTTCCAGCTACAAGTGTCTGTGACCTTGGCTCGGTTCGGTGCCCTGAATTTGTCAACAATAAAGGCACAAGTAAAATAAAAGAAAATTGGCTACATGAGCTTTCTAACGCATCGCTACCGGATTGTGTCTCAAGCAGATTAGAGTTGGGCGATAAATTTAATTTTATTTCTGATCTTAATGAATGTGATTATTTCTACCTTTTTAAGAATATTTAACATTCATTAAAATATTCTGGAGAGTTTGAGACTCTTAGAAAAAAAACTACTTAACATTATTGGTAACAGTAGACATAATGTATCTACTCGTCTTTCTTTAAATGATAGAATTCTCCAAGACAATTTGAAGCAAACACGAGTCTTCCTTAAAAGTAATGAACACATTTTAATTACTGAAGCAGATAAAGGTAATGTCGCTATTGTCATTGACAAAGTAACCAACATTAATAAAGTAGAATATCTGTTAATTGATGATAAATATTATTTACAGCTAGAAAATAATCTTTTAAAGAAATTAATTAAAGATACTGAAAATTTTGTAAGCAAGTAGGATCAATACGATATTTTTGATGAATTACATAAGTTCGACAAGGATATTTATGAAAAAAAATTATTACTCTTTTTACAGTTAACACGCTTAACTTGTTTACCATTCTTTTTTTTCCTCTTCTGCTCTTATTCTTTTTCACAAGATTTTTCTTTTGTCCACCTTGAGTCATTCGAGATGTTTTTTGTTAGCACGAGGCACAGAGATGTGATAGGTAGTGCTTCTACTACGAGACTGCGCTCGAGGTATATATGGTAAAGTGTTATATCCAGATCCTTCCATTAATTTTACAAGCTTTTCCGTTGCCTTACGTTTTAAATTTATACCTGATTCGGTTGCACGATTTGTCAATACGTCTGTAAATGGCAAATTACGTTGACCAATGTCATCAGTTATATTTACACTAGCTCGGAAAGCTTGTTTTACAATATAGCGTGCACTTTTTGTTATATATGGCGTAGCTGTGCGAAAAAGAGCCTAAACCATGGTCTCTCTGTTCATACAAACCAGTAAACACATGCTTGACACCTCTACCTCCACTATTGCACTGAGAATGATACACATCGTAAAAACTTATTTCGTTCAAGGATTCTAAATAAACACTTTCCTAAAATGTAACACCACCGACAGTGTCCCAAACTCGAATGCTATCGGCTTATCGAATTGGTCTCTTATATCTGTGTCGACCATATAAAATCTATTATTGAGGAGAGGTATGTATGCAATAGTTGTATACTTATTGATGATTATGAATTTCGATATGAATTTTTCCTTTTTCAAATCTCAAAATGCGTTGTATTGCATTTGATAGCCATGGTAATTTTCTACTCTTACTTACTTCAAAATGTTTTATTATGAATGAAAACACTGTTCCTTTTTTTCTAAAGAGGGTACACCAATAAATACAAATCCATCGTCCTTGTTATAAATTAGCTTACGCTGATATTTTTTATCTTCAGAGATATATTCCATCCATTTGTTATTTATTGCTTCATATAAGCTATTTATAGAGCCGTATGTGCCATGTTGAAAACGAAATTTTTTTTTCTTAGGTGCACTTAGTAGAACGTCCTCTCCAGTGACATGTAAAAATAGATGAAAAAAATAGTGAACCGTACGTGAATCTTGGAAATTACAACCTCCCATTTTTCGCACAGCTCGATTTCTTTTGGTAATTGAGTAAAAAAATTTATTGTAGTGTCATTAGAAAAATATTTTTTATTGCTGTCGCTTGGCAAAGTTATCATAAAATCAATATGAAGCATTTCTCAAGCCTCTTTCAAAAATTTACGAATTAAACTTTTCTGGATAACCCACCTAACTAACAAAATATTGTTTGTTTCTTCCCATTTGTTTCGTTTGAGAGGTTTGACCTTTTTACTGTGTATCCTTTTGAGCTTTTTCTTCCAAATTAAAACCATTTTTTTGCTTTCTCCATAACCCTTTATAGCTTTTTATTTTATAAAACTCTTGTTAATATTGCACTTATCACCGCTTGAAGTATAAGTCATTGTATGGTAAGAAGCCATTACCTTATTTTACAATAATTTTTCTCTTTTTTCTAGGAATTTTCACCTTCACAGCCTCTTTTCTTTTTCTTTACCTTCTTTTTCTTAGAAACTACTTTCCTCAATCCATTTTTTAATCTTTCAAGTTTTGACTTTTGTAATTTTTTTAAAGGTACAACACCTTTTAGTACATTTAAAATACACTTGCAAATACAATGAGTTAATTTTTTATCGGCTTTCTTAAATAATGCGACACGCTGATCTTTATTTAAATGCTAGAGAGCTTCCGATATATAAATATGTTTTTGCTCTAACGGTATTTTTGAAGAAAACGAGAAGTTTGAGGACCTATTAGGGTGGTCAAAGTGTTGATCTGTCATCCGTTGTGATGCAGATACTTCCATCGTTCAAACAGAACTAAAGATACAAACGCGTTGACCAGTATTTAAAGCAAAATTTTATTTTTTTGACTTAAGGCCATGTAAGCATAGCTACTGTATACGGTAATGATATTTTAATAATGTAGCAAAACATTGTTTTTACAGCCTCACATGCATATAACAATGAATATAAATAATAAATGGAGACGTCGAACGACAGAAGGTAGGAACAGATGTAAAATGATTGATGTAGGAAAATCATTCAATATATCGCAATCTGCGATAGAATGTAAAATAGTTATTGATGAGTGAGAACAACGTTTTTTGAGTTTACCGCTTCGAGCAATTTTATGGGGGTTAGGAAATATTTTACCAATATCGTGGTTAAATAATTCTCGTTGAACTGATCTCGCGTGCATGCTTTTTTGTCAAGCAGCTAAAAATATAACTTCAAGGGCTTTTTTTTATAAACGAAGGATTATAATATAATAGTATTTACATTTTTCTTTCCAGTAAAACAATAAATGGGTTAACCATTTATTTAAGCACCACGATATGTGCATTCTATATAGCAAGAGTTGATTCTACTGTATTTCATTACCCTATTTGGCCTAGTGACTCACCTGTTAGTTTTACTCGTTGTGTCTTTGTTTTATTATCATCATCGTCACCTCCTTTTTCTTTAAGGGAAAAGTTGTAGAATAATAATCAAAATTATATAAAAATAATACTGTAAAAATAATTTGTGCGAGGAAATAAAATTTTTTGTACTCATTTAAGTTTTATTAATTATTAATTACATTAATTTTTCATCAACATATATATTTTCACGCCTATTGGTACACCCTTTCTAAACACTTTTTGACATTTTGTATTCGAAGATTATAAATCAAGTTTATATATTTTAAATGTGATCTTCGTTGCTTTGAAAACATACTTCTTACATTTTTTTTTTTTCAATACAGAAATTTTTTAATCGCACAATCAACGTTAAAGTCGTGTAAGCTTATTTATAGGACAACTGCCTATCAGCAAACTCGAAAACTTTTTTGGGTATCTATTAGATATACCAAATTCGATCGACTCAATTTCTTTTTCTTCGATAATGTTTGTAATATCCAAAGCGTGTATGTTAGGAAACTTATTAAAATCATGCTACCACCCAGTTTTTACCTTTTTTTATGACGTTTATTACGTTTTCATTTTCATGTAAAACCATTTTCAGATCTGATTTGTATTTAATACATACAGCTTTACGCATTTTACTAAAGATAATTACATTAAATAATGTGTTGCTCTTATATTTTAATCTTTGTAAAAATTTTAGCAATTTAGAAAACTCATTTGTTTTTTTTGTTTTTTTTCAGTTCGTATAAACTATGAAGCATACTGTGCCATGCTAATCCTTTCAAAGATTTTTAAAAATCGGGGTAGTGCTCATAATCGGGAGTACACTTTGGTGTAAACTGACACAGACAAATATCGACTTTTTTGTTTATTTCCTGCAAGGCAGCGTATAAACCTAGGAAAAAAAATTATTTTATTTTTCTATAGCCGAATTGATAAGAGCATTTTTCATTAACTAAAACAAGTTTTTTAAGACAATTGCTTACGTTTTATTTTCGATGCGTGTTATGACGTTGTGCGCAATAGTTTTTCTTGTCATCGTGTTTCGTGTAATTATGAAATTATTTTTGTTTTCCTTGTCCTCATGATCGCTATTATTTTAAAATTTTTAATCAATCATCGAGTCAATCATATCAAAATTATTTTTTACGCATTTTAGTAGTTGATATGAATACCTTTCACGTTACATACGTCGTGTGTCTCACCGGTTGGGATACGTACGCGATAACCATAAAACTTTAGTCCTCCGGACACAAAAGTTTGTATAAAAGATCCCTCACCGTACTCCTCCAACTTGTTTCTTAGCTGGCCTAATAATGATCCCGTTGGTAGTTTATATTCCTTAGGTTCTTAGTGTTACTTATGAATATAATCGAATCAGTATCATAATATAACACTTTTTTGCCTTAATTGTTTAACTGTGAGTGCAATTTTTATCGTGCTTGAGCCGTTGTGTAAACAGCTATGGCTACATTTGTTCATGGGGATGAAAATGCTGCTTCGTCCTTGTACTTCTATGTAACGCACATTATATTGTCGTTAACAGATAGACAATGTTCAATGCGAATTTCTTGATCAAATAGCAGCATTAATAAGGATTTGTCATCATTTACTATGGTCGTTCTTGGAAGATTTCAACGTTGATCAAATTTATCCTAAAAACTATTTTAACATAACTTGGCTACACATCGCAAGCCATAATTTTTTGAAGTATTGTTTTCATCTAGTTTAATTTTCTCTGTATTTTTATAATGAATAATATGATTTTTATTTTTTTTGCTTTTGTTTTTACATTACTACGCCAACCGCTTTCCTCTTATTTAATTTTTAAAAAAGTATTTATATATTCTGTTAACACATCACTACTTCGTGAAATGGGGTCATACTGAGTAGTTTTGTACTGACAAATTACACTATTTAAATAAGCTTGTAACCTAATTTGAAGGCTTTTTTTTTCTTACGTCCTCAGGACATTCATCCTCGCATACTTCCTCCATACACGTTCTGCATAGACCAAAAAGTAGTCTTCCATGCATTTTTGTCGGAAATACCGGATGAAACAGACTCGTTGGTAGTAAGATCACGCATTTTACCAAACCCTCGACGTTAATATTAAAGTTCTCATAGTTAATTCCTGTCAAAATAAAGCAATCATCCGCATTGTAAATTTTAGAGTATTTCAAAGGAAATTTTCCTGTCTGACATTAGTAAGGGTATAAAGAGCATAAAAATAATTTATTTTCTTATTTTCTTTAGCGTTAAATCGTGTAGAAGTATTCCATGTACGACCACTATAAAAAGAATCTCTCAGATTTAATTGAAAATAAAAATATTATTTTATATTATCATGTGATATCCGACAAAATTAAGAAGTTCTTTATTTTTTTCCAAGTATTGGTCGAAATGACATTCCCACATCTTAATTACGCTGTAATCGTAGTCTTTTATTCTCGAGATAATTTTAAGTGTGTTGTCGTAACGTTCTGCATAGCTTTCAAAATTTGTTAGTTTCTTCGTTAGCTCATCAGGGTAACATCGCGGACACCCGTAAAAATAACCATGAAATTAAAAACTGTACCCTAAGAATTTTTTTCTCCGGATATAGGTTTAAAAACCATCGACTACTGATCCTTCTATTGAATGATGTTCCAATCAACGTTCTGCATGGATGATTTTGGTATTTTCAATTTTTTCCTCACATAGTAACCATTTAATCGATTTTTCTGAAAATTGACCTGAGCGTGTATATCCGCTTTCAGGAATAATATTTATTGCGTCATTTAAAAAAAAATTTTTTCTAAATACAACGGAGCAGGCACTTGCAATCGTGACGATTTCTACAAAAGGAATAACGTTTCCGACTTCTAGAAAGATTTTTCTAAAAGCTGTACACGCCTAACGCAATATTTTAACATTTTGTACGTAATAATCCACTAAGTCCTTCTGCATATCAAATTCTTTTTTTCCTTGATAACTTAGGCATACCAAAGTACAAACTTTTGAAGTTCTTTTAAACTCATTGTGTCTGGTGAAAAAAATTTAATTGACGGATACAGTGCTTTGTAATGAAAATTCTGTTTGGTTGCAAAAAGATGGGGGAAACACCTGTTTTTGAATTATCCGCCAAGTTAAAGGTTTTTGTTAATTCTGTTAATTACATTAGTAAATAATTAAGACTGTCGATGAATTTAATTTTTTTGGTGTCATTTATATGATATTTTGCCTGTTTAAAATAAAGTTACGAGTTTTGTTTTCAGAAACAAGATGTTTTAAACAAATTAAGCGTCAAACGGTTTTGCTTTGTGTGCTGTACAAATAAAAGAAGAAAACGTTTCACTTTTTTCTCGAACAGCAAAGTTAACAAACATTTTTAAATATTCCTCACCCCAAAAAATTATTTCTTTCATACCACAAAATTCACAAATGAATGATTCTAAATCGATTACAATTATCACATCAAATTTGAGATGTATGCGTGTTTTTACCGTATCGTCCAAAGTTTCGTCCTGATGTGTCTCAAAATCATAGAAAATAAAACAATTTTTTTTAATAATTTTTCTCTTTCATAGCTTTAATCATACTCAATTCATTTAAATCATGTATGGTTTTACACTGTTTACAGTATTTTTTTCCACACTCGTGTTTTCCTTTTGCTAAGTTATAAGATTTTGCACAAAAGCTGCACATTTTTTAGGTATCCCGTACAGATTTTTTGGATTCCCAATGTGTTTTTCTTCGTGCATATGACCCTGGACGCTTATGATTTTTAAAACATTTTCTATTATAAAAAGTATGCCCACAGTTTACTATTTGTCTGTATGTTTTATTACACGGTAAATAGAAAAACATATTTGTTTTGATAGCTAAAAAGTTAAAGATTAAATTATAATGTTTAATATTATTGTAATTCATTATGTTAATAAGTGAACTGTAATTTTATGGCATATCTTTTGACCCATCATAAATTAAAGCCGTGCCAGTCCCGAAGTGTTTGTAGTCAAAAATGCAAATGGCTATATTTTTTCGTGAAAAATAACTTTGAAACTTAATTCTGGATATCCAAAAGTGTCCGTATCTTTTTTAACTATATCACTATCTTTTAATAGTTTTACAGCTTTTGGTTTTTGCTCTTTTTGATTTTCAATATGAATTTACTGTTTCTTATATTTGTCAGTGTTATTTTCATTTGAATAGACCTCGTCGCAAACAAGAGCCCTCGCTAGACGACATCGACATAAACTATCAATATTTTGAATACTTAATACTCCTTACTTTTCTATATTTTTTATAATATCTATAGAGGTACTTATCCCTTGAGGTACAACGTATGTTACCTCAACAATTATATTTTGTAAAACAGTGAAAATTCTCTTACTCTGGTCAATCCTTTCAAACAGTTTTAGAGAATCTTCGGCCGTAAGAGTGTAAAAAGGTCTATCATATAAACCTACAGCATACTCTGTCAATCCGTCCAATTCTAAAGACACTTCTACTCAATAATTATGTTGGGAATAACGATTTTTAATTATAACTAAAAAAAATTTTCATCACCAAAGCTAACCAACCTTTTAATTTACCCATCATTACTAAATTTTCATTCGGGGGTAGCATCTTAAACGTAATTAGACGCCCTGTTAATCTAAACACCTTTATATACGTTTCTACATCGTTTATGACATTAATGAAATCTTTACCTTTTGTCCATAATCCTCCAGAACAACTTTTTCTACTTAAACGTTAGTAACGTTTCCACCTTTTTGCGCAAGAACACAATTACAGTCCTACCCGCAACATATTTTTCTACTCACCTTACTTGTTTTCAGTGTCGTATGCGGTTTTTGCTGCTGCTGCTGCTGTTGTTGCTGAGGCTGTTGTTGTTTCTGCTCTTGTTGTTATCGCTGATGCTGTTGTTAATATTGTTATATTTCTTGTTGCAAACTACTTGGCTCCGAATCAGTCAGCTCTAACAAAATAAAAAAGTTTTTTCATTCTGTACTTACAATGAACTACACTTATAATGATTTATTAAATGGCAACATCTTACGAGCTTATTACTTTCGATCCCAACAACTGACAGTTTCCATGCAACCATCCCCTTAAAGAAAAACGTGGCATAGTAAAAAAGGATAAAAGGACGAAGATAGAGACAGGAGAAGAATAGAGCGTGAGATCTGATAAACAGTCAATCCCATTTATCCCGCTACCAGATCCTACTTCAGTAGTGCTCCAGCATTCGAGCAACCGATACGTTAACACAACGCCTGACAGTCATAAATAACGCATTTTATCATCGCAAGTGTTCAGTGGTAAAGTCATGACTAGTACAAGAAAACTTTTATATCGTTTTAAAATGGCAACCGCAGAAGTTTTTTCGAGACGTAAAAGGGATGCATTTCTTCAAAATAGAAACTCCTACAAGTCCTATACAGACGAAAACACTGACCCCACGTCTTATTCTAGCTTAGATGTATTAACTACTAGATTTGCTTCAAGCAAATCTTGTACAAAAATAATCTCTGTTAGATTATACTATGATTTTGACAAACAAGTGTTTCAACCTTTGATTCTATTATCGAGGAATAAAATCACGAAAGGGTTAAATCTTAGTTAAAAAATGTGGAGTAAAATGCCAAATCATTTTGCAGTTATTTTGGATTATTTTAATAATACGACTACCGGAGTATTGAATCGAATACATTTTAGTGACATAAAGTTGTTGTTTACCACATCTTATAAAACAAAATCTATTGTATTCGATTTTCATCACGGTGACAAAAAGCAAGATGGGTGTAAAAAAAAGAAACCCTATAGCACTACAGTAGTGATGCAGAAATCAACCTTTTGTGGACTCGCAGCTGCCAGTGTGTGTGTGTGTGTGGATGAAAGAATTCATCGTATTGAACGTGTTCCGATATTAGTCAATAAATGTAAGAATTCAATTACCGAAGAAATAATTCTATTGCTGACAAATACTGATACGGATAAAAAAATTGATGATTCGGCAATAGAAGTATGAAGAAGAATTCGGGTCAAGTTAAAGAAATTGTGAAAGAAAAGTTTCAGTCTCCTACCGACAACGTATTTTTGCAACATTATTTTTAAATTGTTTTCTTGGAGTTGACAAATATGTGTGTAAGCATATTTGTGAAGGAAGTGAGGTCCAAGTTGTGAAATAAATAATTTTTATGTACAAGAAGATATAAAAATTTAAATACACAAATATTTCTTGGTACAACCACTTTTTGTATTTGATTTATTGATTAAGCATGTTTCATGATAAATACTATATTTGTAACTGTATAATTATGTAAAATAATGCATGATAGTTCAAACGTCAGCTGAAGCCCATGTTTTGCCCCATGTGCACTAAAACCGACCAGCCACTTAGCCGCAAGATAGAGATACAGATAAGAAGGCTTAGTTGCCCCAGCTGTTACAATGCGACTTTTCTAATTGTTTTTCAACTGTCCTTTTAATACAATTAATAAAATTTTCCAGCTGCGTGATGTAGAAATACATGAAGATGATACGCAAATTTTTTTGCAATAAGAAATTTAATTATCAAATCAACGAATCTAATGTCCTGAAACCACTTGCTTATTTATTCATAGAAATAACATCAATCAAGAAACTATACTCGATGTTTTGAGCAGATTTATTTTTATGCGTGTGTATGTGTGTAAATTATATTGTATCCGTACATGCATACGCACATTTCTCCATGCCACGCAAATTTAACCTGTTACAATTTATACGTGGTGCCTCTATTACAGAGCGTGGAGTACATTTAAAAAGCAAACAAGGAAGCAGTAGAAAAAAGGAAGGGAATTGTTTCGTCCTCGATTGCATCTGGAACTCATCAGTGTGGCTTGCTAACGATTTAGCCACAGACGAACACAACTAATACTTGCACTGATACGAGTAGATAAGCTATGCCGGTTCTGGACTCAACCCCCCTAGGGTGGCAGGTGTAAGGGGGAGCTCGTGCTGTTGTACGAGTGCTTTTGACCGTGGTGGTGGTGGTGGAGGAAGAGGGATAGTGCGTCAGCACGCCGACAGCTCGCGATGTTCTACGAGGGCTCCAGGTACGGTGGAGGGGGAAACCATGTGAGAAAGTTATTTTTTCTCTCTCGCTCTGACGCAAGATTTGTGCGTGGAAACACTGCGAACGTGAGCGCTCTCTTCTTGCTCTTACCTTAGACATCTTGTGCTATTAATGAAGGGCTTTAGGACATGATCTAGGGGGAAATAACGTGAGCAAGTTATTTTTCTATGTATATATATGTATATACACACAAATATATCCCTATATTATATAGTTGTGTTGACGTAAGTAAGTCTCAGCCCCCCCGCTCCCCTTCGATTTACGTAGTTATTTGCTTGGTTTTACGTCATTTTAGATCAAATTGTATTTGAGTAAGCTCCCCCCGCTTTCCCTCAGCTTCCCCTCAGCTTCGCCTTGCTCCCCCTCCACCTCCCCCCAAAAAATAGAATTTATAGAATGTTTTACCATCATAAATGTTAAAAAATATACGTAATTCAGTACCCAAGTCATACCTCATTTTACGGTTTTTAAAGTTACTAATCATAGGTCTTCCTCTGTCTATTTGCTCCCTCTTACTCACTATATGTCTCTGAAGTTCCATTATTTGTTTAACTTGATTGAACTTTTACAATGTAAATCTCTTTCTGGTTCATGTTTACTTTACCCAAATCTAAAATTCTTGATTACCTGAGGACTTTATTAACAAAACGACAGAATTCAGGAGGAGGTATAATTAAATAGACAAACACAATTGAGCAATTTGAAACAATAATTTATTCTGTTAGCTTAATGTTGTGACATTTTATGTGTTGTTTCAACCCATCTGTTCTTTTAAAACCCCTTCCACATTTTTTGCATATTTGTTTCTTATGGTTTTTATGAATTAACATACGTTTGTTTCAATGTGACGATCGTCAAAGTTACATATTTTTGAATCAATGAAAAATTTCTTGCTAAAAATTTTTAATTTCTGATTTATTCTCGTACTCAATTTGAATAAAAATTTTTTTTGGATTCTTACATCCTCATAAAGCAACGCATAATTGTCCGTAAAAGAATAAAGATTTTTTAATATACAATCCTAAGGAATCACCACAGTTTACTATTTGTCTGTATGTTTTATTACACGGTAAATAGAAAAACATATTTGTTTTGATAGCTAAAAAGTTAAAGATTAAATTATAATGTAGGAATATAAACTTTGCTTTCTTTTTTCCTCTCGTTATTATTTCTGCTTCTATATTATACTTAAATAATTTTGTTATTTTTAATCTTGTGCCTCTACAGAGACCGTCAGATATACTTAAAGTTCTTATTAACACTACTATAGCATTTATTTTTAATTTTAGTTTGTGTGGTGGAAGACCTTCTCTGATATTATTTAAAAATTCTATTGAAAAATTAATATTTATGTTATCATATGTTTTATCAACTCCTTTGTGAGTCACGTATTCTGCTGTTGTGAACTAACTATCAGCCTGCATTGAAAAGTACACGAGTCATGTCGCTATTTTGTTTACTAAATCTGTGAGTGGGGGGTTGGTGCGCAGAGCGCGCAGGGGGGCGTCAGCCCCACTAGTATATACACATACACATACACTCCAAATGTTCTATGTATGTATGTAAATATGTTAGATCTCTCATGCACACGATTGCATTTACACATGCACGACGCGCAAGTGTGTACGCATGCTTATACGAGGTTAAAATAGTATATTTACAATCTTAAATATTATACAGATAGCAACGTAGCTAAGTGCTCAAAAAATGTGCATATGTACATGCCGTTATTGTGGAATGTAGACCTTATTGGTGCTCTGTAATATTCAAGTCCTTAATAGCTCAGTTGGTTAACCATCTCATTGGTATGACGTTTAAATAGCCGAAATTGTGTGCAGCTTGTGCACAAGGTAGTTACATACAAATAAAAACTTTTTGTGTTAGCGAACGCATTGCATAATAATGTAGGATGTGAAGTAGTAGGACAATAATTGTTGAGCATTTTTTTGTTTTCTTTTTTTAAATCAGTTTATATGAAAAAATGTACATAATTTACAAAATGATTTTCTTAAAAATTTTGTTACTTATTCTTACAGCTCTACATTATTGTTGTCATCAAACCATTTCACATTAAAATAAAATTTTTTCATCCGCTTTACATTATAAAGAGCTCTCATGGATTTGTAGGCTCCGTTGTAATGTGTGTAAGTAGTAACAAATCTTGGAAATAATATTGTGAATTTGAATAGAGCTTATGTTGCAGTGATCAAACACACTATTACTTACATTGTTCTTATTTTTTCGGTTGGTTTTAAAAGCTAAAATAACGTAATGTGATTTTCCAAGTAATTAGATTTGCTTGACCAGAGTGGCAGGAGATTCAAGCCAATAACTCAATAGCCCCAAGAATTTGGAAATAATGGTGCTAGGTTTTATGCGTAATTTAAATATAATTACCGACATAGCTTGGTCGGTAACAATAATTTTTTTTCAGACGTTACGTGACTTGGTGAGTCAATTAGCACAGAAGAGAGCGTGAGGTATCCCAAGTAATTGAAATATAATTACCGACGTTGCTTGGCCAGTAACAATAATTTGTTTCTTTGTTTTTTTTTTTAATTATTCTGAAGGTAAGAGGAGTGGGTAGTAAGCGAGGTTTTTTTAATAAAAACTGTTTATAATTCATTATTGCATGTATTTTATAAGAAACATACACTATATGTTCACATAAAGCGTGTATAAATTTAAAAAATAAATAAAAAACGCCTGAAAAGTACAAAAATTACATCGGCGCTTATAAACTAAAAAAAATGTGCTCCTTTATATCTATTTCTTAGCTTACTCATTTCTCTCCAAAAAAAGTTACATCTCTAAAATATTTTTTTGAAACACAACAAGTTCACATTCCGCAGTGAAATATACTTGAGGTTTGTGGCACTTTTCTTTACACCTCTTTATTTCACATTTTACTTCAAGTATATTTACATTATAGAGACAAAAGTGGTGGCTCCTAAACTTCACAGTAGCCTCTCAAACTGTTGTTCAACATCGTCTGATAATCTAAACATATATAAAAACTGTTTCCATAACAGTAGTTTGAAAAAGATCAGAATACCTAAATATCTTAGCATAAATCCTTCTGTAGTCTTCACAATATAACAAAGATGGTACACATTTTTTTTTTTTTATTGTCTATGTTTCAGACAGTCTGCAGAACGTAGCGGGGTTATTACACTATTGGTCGGGATTCCACATAACATCACGAAAATTGCACAAAACACTCTCCTTCACTCAATTTTATTTACAAAAATGATTACACTTTGTTTCCGAACCCTTTTATCTGTAGGCATGTGTTTACGCAAAATGCCATTTTCTATGTCTTTGTGTATAAGATATTTCTCTAATTAACGATGACGAACTCTCATTACTTTGATTAAGAAACTTGTTACTTTTAAATGCGTAGAGAAAGTATCGAAATAAATTTTTCGTATGACTAAACACTGACGGGGCTAGAAATGAGACTGAACCCTAGTGTCGACAAAGTTTACTGTAACCACGAAACAGTTTATTTCTCATAAGGCTCTAGGGTTCTGTAGGTAGATTAACCACGAAACTGAAAACGCAGGTGAAAGTGAAAGAGTCGTATAACCCACACTACCAAACAATACTTGTAAGTCTTAGAGGTGATGTGAAAATTTTGAAAATAGTTTTGCGAAACTATAAACAATATTGTGAAACGAAACGTCAAACAAAATGGTTTGGTGTCCTAGAATATTATTTATTCCATTTAATTTAATTCCATTTAATGTGCGTCATTTAAAAGTATTTCTAAGCAGTACGTAGTTAACTCTAAAAATATCATATTAAAATTTTGCTCTAAAAGTGAATTATCTATTGCAGAATAAAGATTTCCTTTAATATATATTTCTGTAAAGTTCAGTAATGTTCTTTAATCAACTTATCGAAATTTGATACACTAGTTTTTTTTAACTGGAGTTATACTTTCTTACAAAACAGTTAACTCATTTACTATAAATTCTTTGCACTTATCAACTAGCGTTGCTACACACTCGATACGGCGTAGTCTTTCATCCACAAATATAACAGCTTGAGTGAGTCCTAAAAATGTACCATGTTGCATGATAATGGTTGAACCGCACGTTTTCTTTTTTTTCTTATTTCCATCTTGTCCGTCACTAATTTCGTTTGAACTAAAAATTATTGGTTTCATTTTGTAAGATAATGTGAATATCAACTCGATATTACCCACTTGTATGCGTTCCATTTGATTAATGCTTTTATCAGTAAAGTAATTATTTATAGAAGCAAAATAATCTTATAACTCGCCCCATACATGTGCATTTATAATTACACTCCTGTAAACTGACATTTGAAAAGCTGCAACAAAGGCTCCAAACACTAACGATTTACATTACAATAAAGCCCTACGATAATTTTTTTAGTAGCCGTCTTGTTGAGTAGATACGAATTCAGTGATACCCTTGCAGTGGATATTTTACCGCTTTCATTGTTTTTCTGATTTTCTGTAAGATTAATCAAATCTGCTAGATGTTTACCGCTATCACGCGATAGAAAATGTATTTTTCTTAATTCAACACAAGCCATTTTTACAGATTTATACGACGCAGTTATTTTATATTAAAAATCATTTTACCAACAAAATTTTGCAGACACTGGGAAAATTATCTATGTCAGCTGTCATCTAAGTTGTAATGAAGACTAACGGGTCTATACAAAAGTATAACCCTCGCGTTTGACAAAAAATATCTGCGAACGGTTGTAGAAAAAAGTAAGTGATGACAGCGATAGTGCAATATGAAGAAGAGTAAGTAACTACGGTGGAAGTGAGCGAGTGCCCCTTAAGTGCATTATTTCACTACCAAACCTTAACTCTAGAATTTTCCAGACTATGAGTAGAGTGGACCACCTGACTGAGTATACCTATAACGTTAATCATATATTGGCAAAAATTTTGGCCAAAAAGGAGAAAGTATCAAAGTTGGTAAGAAAGAGAAAAAAAACGCAAAAGAAAATCAGTCCTTATCCAATACTCTCAGTCGAATCATATTTTCTGGCTGATACGCTGCAATAACATTACGTATTTTATCTCGTTTGAAGTCTTTTCCATTCTTAATTTACTTAAAAGTTTTATACAGTATATTTTTTGCATTTTCTTAAACTTATAAAAATTCTGTAATAGTTTGTTTCTACTGTTTGTTGCACTGCATTAGTTCTTTTTAGCTACATTGTTTTTTCTTAGTTCGTATATTTCTTGCACTTTACTGAAACTTGTTTAAGTTCTGTAACAGTGTGTTTTTACAGTCCTGTTCCATTAGTTTTTGGTAGCTACGCCGTTTTTCTTAGTTTCCTACACGTGTATGAAAAAAGTAGAAAATGGATGCATCCGTGATCACTGCTTTGTTTGGGATCGTACGTTCTTGTGCGTGATATGTGACCATAGCGTCAGAAGATGCACGTAAAGTGTACTGTGTAAAGTAGTTCAAGAACATGCTACCTGCATACTCTGTTAACGGATTATTAGGAGTTTTGTAGGAGTTCTTTATCATTTACCTGGAGGGGGTACGCGAGGTTGCGTTGTAACCTCCATATCTAACTCGTAGTCCCATAGCCATTACAGTGGTGTTAGTGTCTACTTCCTAACGATATAAACAACAGGATGACAAAGGAAATGTACAAGGCGTACGATAAAATCGGTAAGTGATACATAACAGTCTTTCAAAAATTTTTATGCCAACAAAATTTTTCATGATTGGAAAAAAAATCAAACAATATACTTTGTGAGTTGCCAGAACATGCTTCGAAGATTCTGAATATCTTTCAAACGTTGACGGCACACTCAAAAGAAAGCCGTAAGACCCTTTGGACGTTGAGGGTGGAGTTTCCTAACAAGAAAAAAATATCTCCAGGTAATTAAAAATATTAATAGATATGTCTATCTCTATCATTTATTTTAACTCTTATAAGTAACTATAACGCGTGACACCAACACGGGTAAATAATAAATTTTACATTTAAATTTGTCAAAACTTTTGTATTGCATTCTTATTACAACTATTTTATATTTTACACATGGAGTTGATAAAAAAAAGAGTGCTCCTATCAAAAAACACCAGGAGAATCTCCGTGACATTGCCAGCATCAAGATGTAAGAGGCGTTGCAAGCGTTGCAATAATTAACTCAAACATATAAGGAAGGTGTCACTATATTCTGTAGAAAAATATTATAAATGCATGTTGCAACCTGTTTTTATTAAGTGTTTCATGATGTCTACAAGAAGTCAGACAAAAAAGGGTACTATACAAGAAAAGACCCCAATTCTTAACAGGGAGGACGAGGAGAAAAAAAGGAATCGCTATTTTTGTCGGTAAAAAATTCACAACCGATTGATTCTCCACTAATCAAAATCTTGTCCAAAGAATATATATAACAAGAGAGTGTAGTGGTTCATCATCGTGGATTTTGTCATAGACATCTAAGGTTCTTACGACTCTGAGAGACATTTTATACCAAAAGAAGTTGCAGTGGTATCGATATACGCAAATGTCATCGGTCATTGATTAATTAAACTACCACACCCATTTAAAGATTTACTTTACAATATAAAGAAACATATTACACACGCTAGAAGTTCGCGGGATAGAGTGGTTTGAAGGTGACATCACAATAAATGATTTAAAACATTGCCTTGTTACACTCACTAAAAATCTCGAGAGAATTCACACGTATGGTAATAATGGAGCCGAATTCATAAGTTCGTTATTAAAACGCGAGGTTTATGACTTATCTCAAAATCATACCCCATTCACAATACATGAAAATAAACAAAAAATTGCGTTACCAATATGTTTAATGCATACGCAAGAACATTTCGAAGACAAACAGTTATTTTGTGCACTTCATAGAGCGTGTTTGTTAAAAGAATGGATCATCAAGACTTCATCTCTAAAAGTATTATCCCAGGATAGTGATGCATATTGTAACGCCTGCCGGAATCTTAAAAGTGAGAGTTCACAACCACCATCTTCTAGTTGTCAAGTCGTAGTGATGTCAGTGGTATTATAAAATATAAACAATGAATTTTTACTGTACTTTTTTAAAAAGATGTTGCAAATAAACATTGTAATTAATATTAATGTATTTTTTGAGAAAGGTCTCCAAAATTTAATTTTAAAAAATTCCGTACTTGTAAATATTGAGAATAAAAAAAATATAAATAAAAAATTAATATGTAAGTCCCGAACAGCTCGAGTTAAATCAACGTTTTACGCCAATAAAACCATTGACCAACTGAGCTTTTCAGGACTTGCATCTTCCAAAATCCGAATAAGGTACTACAAAAATTTTGTTAGCAATAAAAGTAATAAAAGTATACGAGTCAATCATTTTTGTAGTTGGATACCAAGTCAGGTCATGTTTGTCCGCTGAATGGTCATTCTATTTACCCAAGAAAGTAGTTGAGAGAAGGAGAGAGTGGCGTTTGATGTGAGCGTAGCGACAAATAAGCTGGCGCACACGTATTGAACCAACCCATGCGAGGGTGTATTTCTATGTATATGAGTATACATGTATACGTGAAAGTATTAGCTACGTTACTGTACCATCGCAAACACCATCGCCTATTATTTAACGTCCTAGCTTTTCAAAGGATAACAAGTATAAAAAATATTGTCATAATGGATACCCGCTGGCAACACCCATGGACAATTATAATGTGGAGTCCAACTGCCTGTGGTAAAACAGTTTTTGTTAAAAGATATTTCAACAATATATAACAAATGACAAATTTTACGTTTAAGCGTATTTTATTTTATTATGTGGAGTCGCAGGATGGTTAGAGAAGTAAAATTTTGTAAAAAGGGGATGGCAAATTCAATTTCATAAAGGGTTGCCAAAACCATAGGAATATTTAACCGATTTTCATCTTGTGATAATGGTGAAGCCAAGTACGTTAGTTCACTTATACGTGGAGGGTTTACAAATCGCGACGGCTTTAAAGGTGTAGGTATATAGGTTGCTTCGACTCTCACGCTTTCTCCGCGCGCGCTAAGGGCACCTAAATAGTGGAAGATTTTTCTTCGTGTACGTGCCTATACGTATATTGAAGTTTATGATTTGTAAGCAATTAGTCCTTACTTGGAAGAAATTGAAGATAATTCTTCACCCATATGTCTTACATATGCACATCAACATTTCGAAAAGAAACAGCGATTTTGTGTATTACATAAAGCATACTTACTGAAAGAATGGTTTATCCAGACTTTATCTTTAAAAACATGGACGTATGATAGTCATGAGTGTTATAGTTTATACGAACATTATGAATGAAAAAAAATAAGTTCCAGAAAGTTTCAGAATAGTTTATTGGTAAAGATGTCGTTGACTGTGCAGCAAAATGCCAGAAATAATTTTAAAAAATTTTACTTGTACATGTTCAAGTAAAGTTATAATTAATAAATTTTACAAACTAACATATTATATTTTTCTTTTAATTACTTTTACGCAATCTGTCCATATTACTTGCTTACAAAAGTTAAAAATTGTACTAAAAAAGGGTTATTAAAAATTAAAATAGAAAAAATTAAAAGTTCAAGTCTTCAACAGATTACTATGATCAACCATTTTATACCAATGAGATAATTAACCAACTGAGTGATTGAGGGCTTGCATATTATAGAGCACGGGTGTAATCTACATTTTACAACAACGGCATGCGCATATGCAAATTTTTTGAACGCAAAGCTATTTTGCTTTCTGTATAATATTGTAAGATTATAAATTTACTTATCTATCCTCGTGTGAGAGCTTGTATGTTTGTACGTGCATGCGTACGCTCGGGCGAGGTGCACGCGTACGATCGCATGAGCATGCTTACAATCAGCATATGATTGCGCGTGATGCATGCGTACGACCGCGTGAGCACGCATACGCTCACGTGAGCAGGCATATGATTGCGCGTGATGCATGCGTACGACCGAGTAAGTACACATACGCTCGCGCGAGCAGGCGTACGATCGCACATGGTGAACGCGTACGATCGCGTGAGCACGCATACGCTCGTGGAAGCACGCGCAAGATACGTGAGCATACGTACGCTCGCGCATGATGTATGCGTACGTTCGCGCTTGGTGCATGCGGACGATTGCATATATGCGTACGCTTGCGCTTGTACGCGTGTGCTTGTACAAGATTAACGTATAAGCATGTACGGTATACCGTAGGAGTGTAAGACTGTGCAGGTCTATACGTAAGTGTGTGCATGGGAGGATGAACATATATACATACATACATACACATACATATCGTGCTTGAACCCTTGTCTTACAGCAGGAGGAAGAAAGAAAGAGTACTCTGCTGAGCAAGATAAATATATCTATGCTGCCTAAGGTAAGAGCGAGAAAAGAGAGCTCATGCACGCAGTGTCCCCATCCATAAATCTTACATCGGAGCGGAAGAGAAAAAATAACTTGCTCACGTGGTTTCCCCCTCCACCGTACCCTGGAGCCCTTGAACAACAGCGCGAGCTTTTGGCGTGCTGACGCACTATCCCTCTCCCTCCACCACCACCACCACAGTCAAAAGCACTCGTACAACGCACTTAATCAAGCAAAGAAATAATTCTACTCAAAAAATCGAGTATAGTGTCTTGATTGATGTTAATTCTATTATCAGTCCGTACTGCGAAAAATCGCTAGTTTCTTGAATCTTGGCTACAGAGTGAGCTAGAGTAATTTTTTTATACATTTGTGCTTTTTTATAAGAAATGCAATGAGCTGTGTTGGGAAGGGAGGCATACAAAATTGACTGAGATATTTGCAATTTTTTAAGTTTAAAAAAAAAACTTTTCGGTGATAAATTGTCAAAATTCACCAAAATCTATCTTTTTTTAATTATTATCAGTACTAAAATTAAAAGAAATGTTTTTATTAATTCAAGGTATCAATAAACTGACCATCAGGCTTGTAATAATACTTGGAAGTTTTACTTTGAAAAATTAATTAACAAAAAACTAACCATTATATAACAATTTTACAAATAGCTATTAGTTATGCAACTTAATATAACGTAGCTAAGTGCTCAAAAAATGTGCATATGTACATGCCGGTATTGTGGAATGTAGACCTT
>NW_019379933.1:1838799-1880011 GCF_000648655.2 Copidosoma floridanum
ATGAAAATGGTTTATTTTTAATTTTTTTATATGTTTCATATAATTTTTTTTTTTATAGAAAACTCGGGAATCAATCTAAAAAAAAAATTAAAAAGTGTCCTTATACTGTCAATTATACAAGAAAGCGGACGTGTTCTTAAGTTTTAGTAAAAAAATCTTTGTAAGGGGATAAACAACCCCTAGCACTAATGAAAGACGGCCTTTGGTTTATCTCACGGATTTTAATAAAATTTGGATATGTTGTAGAGAACAGAAAAACAAGAGACACATACTATTTTTATTTGCTAATAAACGTTTTAAGAGGGTGTAATCCACGCTTAAAGTTTACCCCTAAGAACCGTTTTTCGAAGGTAACTCGCGTCCTACGAATTATTTTAGAACAAGAAAAATTGGAAAACTTATATTTTAAGAATATTTAAGTTTTAAAAGCATTTTGACTCCACGGAATTGCATCTCCCATTTTTGGAAGGAGAAAAATGGTTTTTTTATATAAAAATCGGAAATTGATTAAAAAAAATTTTTAAACATGAAATTATGTAATTTTTTCACGATAAGTCCACTTCACATCAACCAAGGAATAAAACGAGCCAAGTTAAATTAAAGTTTAATAATGAGATTGGAGACGAAATTATGGAGCTATTTTTATTATTGATAACACTTGAACATCTGTTTTTTTTTTAAATTTAAAAAAATTTTTTCATGTAAAAAAACTGATACCTATTGTTGCAGCATTGATTTAAAGGCTTTTAGATCCATGCAACTTAATTTCTGATTAATCTAATACATGGTCCAAATTTGCTCTACAACCACCTTAAGGAGAATCATATCTTACTTTCCAGTCAATTGAGCTATTACGCTAGAAGTTACGAGAAAAACGTTTTAAAAAACCCGAGATTACTTTTTAAATTTCCTTGCCTTTTATACTTTACATTAATTGTAAGAATCGAGAAACTGTACAGTTTATTCGAGAAAAGTTCTAACCTTCCTTTGAATACTCCAACCAATAAATAGTCATCAAAAATTGTCAAGAATTATGATTTATTCAATATTATATTATTTCCATACAAATTTTAAATGTTTGTTGTTTATATACATCTTGTATTGGCCGCTAAAGTATCTGTTCGCGTTTTAATTAACATCTTTTAAAATTGGTCGGTGATTAGAATTATTTAAAGAGCTAATTGGTTTATAATATGAATTTTCTTGGGTTAGTATTTTGTTTATGCAGTTGGTCTTTAAATAAAGTTTTTTTCACGAGAATATGAAGTAATGCCGCTTTTTATCAAAACTAGTGTTATGATGTTCAACTTCGTCGATTTGTATATCGAAAAATCCTTTAATACAAAATTTTTCAAAAATTCACTGTGAATCCTGATAGTCTGATGAATCATTAATATCAGTTTTATCTCTTTGTTACTCACTACCAATAAAAGGTATGAACAGTTTTTGTCACGAGACTGTAGCATCCCAGATACTCCAAATTCCTGAAATTTCAGAAAGTTTGGAAGCGTACTGATCTTGGGTATTCAATAAGTTATATTTATTTCAAGAAAGGATTATTATGATAAAAAACTTGATGGATTTATTTTGTGATGATTATTTTTTGTTAATATAAATGAACATGTAGTAGAGCAACTTATGTTTCTCTTATTTTAGGGGAAATAATACGTTTTTATTATCCTTTTTAAGTAATATAGTTATAATCATCACTGTTATTGTCACTTACTGTTAAAGTACAATTGTTGTCATTATTTTCTGTACTAATTCATATTAACACTTTTTTGGCGCGATTGATTTGCATCAGTGCCTTGTATGTCCAGTATCGATAACAATGTAACCACTCTAGTTGTAAATCATCTATTTTTAGTCCAAAAAATTTAAGTTGAGAATTGAGTGAAGTCAAGATTGGTTTCTGGTGTAGTTTTACAAAATAGAACTAATTTCAATTAAACTTTTTTTTCCTAGATAGTTCCTTAACTTACATTTTGTATGTTATGCCGCATGTATTTACGTAAACATGTATTTCGAATGCCTCAAAAATTTTCGACCCGTTTTCTGTAAGACTTGTTAGAAATTATTATTTTCATAACATTTCAATAAGACTTTTATATCTTGCAATAAAATAGTACAAGCACAGTTCGTAAAACTTTTATATATATAGAACTTCTGCTACTTTGTGTTAGTAAAAGTGATAATTTCATTGCCCCAAATCTTAAGAACTGTTAAAAACAAATGATTTGAAACAGACTTTTACGGTACGAGTTCTTTTAATATTAAAGGTCCACGTAAAGCCGGAAAGAGGTAGAGATTGGAAGAAAATATTTATATCTCTTATCTACTGATAATCCAACCGCAGTATAATCTTAACTCCGTAGCTCTAGCTACAAGTATCAATAGTCAGTCTTTGTCAGTGGTACCGTACAGTTCAACAATATTTCTCATAGTCATTGCGTATTATATAAAAATTTATTTTTTCAACATTTTATCCATAACTAGATAAAAGTATTTAAAACAAAAAAGCTCTCACGTATTCATTAACAACAAGTGAATCTCGGCTTTTTTTCTCCAGACAGGTAAGGTTTTCATCGACTATCTTACTGCTGCTTGTAACTTCTTTATCAATGAGTAAATATGTAATTTTTTTTTTTCCAACTTGTTCTTGAAACTGCTTTATTAGCACAATTTTTAATGGAGCTTTTAGTGTTGGTCAAAATGTATTTATTTGCTTATTATCTGCACTATAAGAATTGTATTAAATGAGTTAATGTGATGAATCTATCCACAGCAGGATTATTAAACTAAATAAATAATAAATCTGTTGGCATGCTGTCCACTTTATGTTATTTGGAATTAACGTAACGTTTCAGCCCCTTATCTTTTATTTTCCTTATCAATATCTCTCATGTGTTATAGTGCGAGTCATATGGTAACTTTGTTAAGGTATACAATTATTAAATGAAAAAAAACGAAACTATTATTTTACATGTGGAAGAGTACTTATTTATGAAATTGTAAGCTTTTTTTACAGTTATCAATAAATATTTTCAATTAAAGACATGCTTTTTAACAATTTCTGTGTGTTTCAAATACTGCGGCCTGGTTCTAGTTACCGTAACTTAAATTGGAAATGTAACATAGGGTCTGATGGCAGATTAGTATTCTTCTACCGGCAGTTTAGGGATACATTTTTTTTTACTGAACAGATATTTATAAAAAACTAATCAATTACAGTTAAAATAACAAATTTTCTAATGACATTTTAATGTATGTATCTTGACCAACAAAGTGAAAGTATGTTGTCATCAGAAATGTCATAACCGTCGTTTGTGAAATGTTGGCTGCACCATCATTATAAGCACGCGACTTTGCAACACTGCGTAAAATTCAAATTTTTACCACATTAACTTTATGTTAAATTAACATTAAAATAAAAATAACGATAATAAAGAAATATGTGTAATAGAAAAATTACGATATAAGTATTTTGTACTTCTATAAACTGTTTAAATAACAAAATTCTAACTCATGAATTAATAACAGCCAAAAAATACTGCTGACCACTCGGATGAACACATATATGTTATATTCGGCCGACTTCTTCACATAGTCACTGCATGTATATAGGCATGCTCCAACCACCTTAATTACTGCCACATACCGAATTAATACCATCATTTAATCGCGAATCAGCAGACAAACGAAAAAAAGTATAATACGTTATGCAGGGTAAGACAGATTTACTTATTTTAATTAGATCAGTAATAAAATTGATATTAAAAAATATGGTACATAAATACCTTAATTCAATTAATTAACATATGTTCTTGAAGATATCTTCTTGATTCTTCATCCGTTAACGGATCAAAAGATTATTGTTTCTAGTTGATAACACTTGAACATCTGTTTTTTTTTTAAATTTAAAAAAATTTTTTCATGTAAAAAAACTGATACCTATTGTTGCAGCATTGATTTAAAGGCTTTTAGATCCATGCAACTTAATTTCTGATTAATCTAATACATGGTCCAAATTTGCTCTACAACCACCTTAAGGAGAATCATATCTTACTTTCCAGTCAATTGAGCTATTACGCTAGAAGTTACGAGAAAAACGTTTTAAAAAACCCGAGATTACTTTTTAAATTTCCTTGCCTTTTATACTTTACATTAATTGTAAGAATCGAGAAACTGTACAGTTTATTCGAGAAAAGTTCTAACCTTCCTTTGAATACTCCAACCAATAAATAGTCATCAAAAATTGTCAAGAATTATGATTTATTCAATATTATATTATTTCCATACAAATTTTAAATGTTTGTTGTTTATATACATCTTGTATTGGCCGCTAAAGTATCTGTTCGCGTTTTAATTAACATCTTTTAAAATTGGTCGGTGATTAGAATTATTTAAAGAGCTAATTGGTTTATAATATGAATTTTCTTGGGTTAGTATTTTGTTTATGCAGTTGGTCTTTAAATAAAGTTTTTTTCACGAGAATATGAAGTAATGCCGCTTTTTATCAAAACTAGTGTTATGATGTTCAACTTCGTCGATTTGTATATCGAAAAATCCTTTAATACAAAATTTTTCAAAAATTCACTGTGAATCCTGATAGTCTGATGAATCATTAATATCAGTTTTATCTCTTTGTTACTCACTACCAATAAAAGGTATGAACAGTTTTTGTCACGAGACTGTAGCATCCCAGATACTCCAAATTCCTGAAATTTCAGAAAGTTTGGAAGCGTACTGATCTTGGGTATTCAATAAGTTATATTTATTTCAAGAAAGGATTATTATGATAAAAAACTTGATGGATTTATTTTGTGATGATTATTTTTTGTTAATATAAATGAACATGTAGTAGAGCAACTTATGTTTCTCTTATTTTAGGGGAAATAATACGTTTTTATTATCCTTTTTAAGTAATATAGTTATAATCATCACTGTTATTGTCACTTACTGTTAAAGTACAATTGTTGTCATTATTTTCTGTACTAATTCATATTAACACTTTTTTGGCGCGATTGATTTGCATCAGTGCCTTGTATGTCCAGTATCGATAACAATGTAACCACTCTAGTTGTAAATCATCTATTTTTAGTCCAAAAAATTTAAGTTGAGAATTGAGTGAAGTCAAGATTGGTTTCTGGTGTAGTTTTACAAAATAGAACTAATTTCAATTAAACTTTTTTTNAAACAATGCTACGAAATAAAATAGTGAACGTAAAAAAAAATCCAACTGGAAAAACTGGAAAAATTTAGCCACTTGATGTTTATGGATTTCGTGACTGGAAAAACTATGTCAGGAAATTCTCTGATGATAAAGTTTTAATGAATTATGATTTGAATTTACATGTAAGAAACAATATAGTTAAACTTCAATCATTAGTCCACAAGAAAATGTCTTCTCCAAGATATAAAAATCTTTTTATATATTACTGGCACAAAAGTGGTTATTTTAGTAAAAGACCAGATAAATTTGATAATCCTGGAGATTTCAGCTTCAAAGAATCTTGTCAAACTCACTGTGAAGTTGAAGAATGTGCCAACATTGCAGTAATACGTTGTGGTAAGTGTAAAAAATCTTTGTGTTTTTAACACTTATTCGAGGACTACCATTATTGTAAGAACTTCATAGAACAATACATTATATGGTGTAATTATAAAAAAAATGTACACATAAGAATATGTTATACAACCAACCTTGCTAGAATGCAAATACAAAAAATTTTATAATGTACTTACCATAGGCATAATTGTTAAAGGACGAGCTTGAAAAAGTCAAATTTTCTCAATATTCCCACGCGCTATCGTTGATCTGTCATTATGAATTTGGTACCTCTGATAGCAGATTTGTAATCAGCGTCCCTAAAAATGGTCTTTTTTACACAATTTTGACGTGTTCGCATTTATGTAATCACAAGGGTTGCTTCACTACTTGTTGATGATATTTCAGAGAATGCTGGAATGCATTAAGTTCTCGTTTTGATTTTATGTGTTAAAAACTTATCTCAATTTTTTAAAATTGCTATTGATTCTTAAATCAGTAAAATTATAGGTAGAAATATGTTTTTAACCCTTTAAAAACAGGGAATGCAACTTATGGTACCAATTTATGTAGATCACCTATTGGAATACAATTGGAATTTCGAGAAATTATTTCTACCTTTTTTTTTTAAAAACTTTAATTTTAAAGCCGAGATATCGAGCAAAACAGATTGGAGGGGTAAAATTTATGGGTGGATTACACCCCCTGGAAACGTTTATGAGCCAAAAAAGGAAGACACGTGTCTCTTACTTTTTCATTCTCTACAACATATCCAAATTTAATTAAAATTCGTGAGATAAACCAAAGGACGTCTTTTATTAGTGCTAGGGGTTGTTCACCCCCTTACAAAGCTTTTTTTACTAAAACTTAAAAACACGTCAACTTTTTTTTTTACTTGACAGTATAAGTACACCTTTTAAAATTTTTTTAGATTGAATCCCAACTTTTCATTTTAATAAAAACTTGAAAAACATTCATTTTCGTTCCTTAAAAATAGGGGTTGCAGTCCCATGGAGTTAAAATGCTTGTGAAACTTACGTATTAACAAAATATTAATTTTCTAATTTTCCTTGTTCCAAAATATTTTGTAGAATGCGAGTTACCTTCGAAAAACGGTTTTTAGGGGTAAACTTTGAGAATTTGTTACCATCCGGGGCAATATTTTATTAGTTATTGTATACTAAAATAATCATTTTTCTTAAATTAGATCGTTTCTACATAAATTTGAATTTTGAAATTTCGCGCGCAGCTCTGACTTCCACCTTAGGATTTTATAGTACCACCTATCTCTCGCCGGGTGGCGACCACTAGTCTTTAGCGAAAATCGCAAATAAGAAAGCGACGTAATGTATATAAGACGGACTGTGTGACGACTGATTGTATCGATCCGAGATATGCAAATACGTGTAATGCATACCTCCTAAGCCACTCAATTGATTAAGTACGTATTCAATAAAACATCATTGTACCAATATAAGACATTTGTCTATACCTTCTTTTCCCTTGAACCTTAAAAAAAAAAAAAAAACTAGACACCCACTAGTAAACCTGGTGACCAACTCGTCGAGGCCTCTACGAATCACCGCTCAATCACCGCACCTGTCCGATGAGTTGGATTCCGATGAATCAAACGGAGCCACAACGCCAACAACATTGGAAGCAGGGCCACCATCGTTGTTAGACTTAAAGGGACGGCTCGAGTCACTCGAAAGTGACTTTGATCTTTTCCAACCGCACTTCCCCACTCAAAGTCGTCCCACCCTAACGGCCACTTTTAACAGGTTGATTACACTCTCTTAAAACTTTTATTAGCAAATAAAAAAACACGTGTCTCTCATTTTTTATTATCCACAACGTATCCAAATTTCGTTAAAATTGGTGAGACACACTTGGGAACCCCTCCTCGTAAGAGCAATAGATGTGGAGATATAAGCAAAAAGCTAAAGAAAAAATTAGCATTTTTTCATCAATTGCTAAATAAATAAATGAAACTAACTTTTGTTTTGTACAAAACTATTTCTTTTGTATTTTTGGGAAAATTCTGCAAAAAAATGGTCAATTTTTTCTCTACTGGGAAACAGAAGATTGAAAAATCTTTCGAGCAATGGACTAGGGTAAATGTCCTAACTACTGCGCAGGCACCAACTACTGCGCACTCGATGGTATTAGAAAAAAGGTAAATTAGACTAAAAAATTCGATTTCTTGTATATTGTAACACTCACAGACATTAGTAACGTTCAATCCAGCATTATACTTTACATCATGACATTTCTAGTTGTTTAACTGAGTGACTCGAGCTGAATTTAACCTACGAACCTTTGTAGTCGTGCGCAGTAGTTTGTGCGCAGCAATCGGGTCTGGGGCTTCAGCATTAAAACCTTGCGGGAGATACCCACGCAGTACTTGGGGACGCAGCGACTGGTGCTTATTTTACAACCGTGTGCAGTAATACCAACAAGTGATATTAGTACTAAAACAATTATTAAAAAAAAAAAAAAAAAATAAGTAACACAGCAGAAAAATGTTTGTTGTTTTAACTGCATAAGATGCCGCAGATAAACATTAAGTAAAACTGCTTTAATTTACATCGAAAAACATTGAAAAATGTGAAATTTAACATAGTCGAAAATTTCAGTGCGCAGTATTTGGGTCATTTACCCGTATAGCAAGGGATTAGATGTATAAGGTGTCATTTAATTTTTATTTATTTTTTTTATGTACAATTGATACTGAAGCAAAGCTAGAGTTATGCTACGTATATCTAATGACGTGTAACAAATTTTGTTATTTTTCGAAAAGTTTTCGTGAAAATCAATACAAATAACATTGTCAAACGAAGCTGAGCCATGGTTGTTATATTCTCTTTTAGCTTGTTTTTCTACTCTACTTATAAACTAATATGCATTGAGTGAAAATAGCTAAGTAACTTAAAACATTTGCAATAGGAAATAGAGTTTTTGCATACTATTAACATTGATTTTAATATGAAGAAAAATATCGGTGAATCAAGTTATACCTTTTAAGGTAACATTTAATTCTTATTTTTTTGCCTCGATTTGAGTTTATATGTCTTTTGAAAAATTGAGAATGAGAAAAACTCTTAATAAAAAAGAAATAATAAAAAAACAATTTGTTACTATTATAATTAACACAAAATCAACTATTAGATATCTTATTTACAAAATGACTATTATCTTATTGCTCACTATTTATAACATCAGATTTATATATTTTAAACAAATCAAATTGTATAATCTATAAAAATTTTGAAATAAGAATAAATTAATTTTTTCAGGAATCGAATGCTTCATTTACATTTATTGAGATTTGGAATTGACACTAACCAATGGTTAATTAAAATGATGTGTGGAAGCATAGAAATACGTACTGTTTACGTTGGACATAGACAAGCACGAGCTGTTATCATTTCGAGATTGAGTTGCGAAAGAGCAGGAACTAGGTAAATTCAAAGGGAATATTACATTTTAAACTAAGTTCACTTCACTCTTAAAGCCTTCATACCTTAAGAGAAAATGTAATACTATAATTATGAGACTAGCAATCAATGAAAAAAAAAGAGAGTTGTGAAATTTTAGGCAACCTTTCCCGTTTTAGCACTTTCGTACAACTGTATGTACGAACATAATTGAAAAGTGTATTGACCTTTTACTTCTAAGAAAACTAGTAAAAAACACAATAGCTCATTATCCACACTTTTACGCAAAACAACTTAATTTCAGTCACTAAGGTTAAATAACTGATACTTTAGAAATTATGATGAATAAAGCACGATCTTAAAATTTCNTGGTCACTGATAATAAGTTATAACAAAATAAAACAAAGCTACAGACATTTTTTTTATAACAAGTTTGACCTTCTACGCCCCTACATGCTATCCTCATTTCATTATTCACCTGTCCATACCCCTTACAAAAAAACATGAAATTGTTGTTTTTCCTGTTTTTAAAAAAAATAGTTTGTTTTAAAGAACTCTCTCTCTTATTTGTAGTAAGCTTCTGAGGCTTTTTTTTTTCTGCACACTTTCTAAAAATTTACTAACATTGTGATAAGTAATAAAAATTGAATAATAAATCAAAATTTCTTTTCCGAGCTCATTTAAATATGAAAGTACTAAGTTTCTATTTAGTGCATGTCATTCAATAGTATCTACAATAATATATAATAAGGTTAGTTTTTTAATGTATACAAATTTCGAGGATCTTATGTTAGTATTATAAAAATAATATGATACTGTAATTCATGATTCATGAATATTTCTGAGGTCGAATCAAAAGTTGTAAGTTTTGTTCTAAAGGAACTTTCTGTGCTTCAGGCACATTAAGACTGTTTGTTGAATTGGTAAATTTTTAATAGCAATTTTCTGAAAAATAAAGCCATTGACCATAGTATCTTTTTATTGTAAATTATTTAGACGCACTTTATTTGCATAATTTCGAAATTTCAAAAATTTTTATCATTCCAGTAAAAATCATCCGAGCCACCTTGATTATATTTGAAAAAATTTTTTTCATACACGTTTACATTTGCCTTCAAGCATACATCTTCTTCATCACTGCTGCATGTTTTATTTTTATTTAATTTCTGTGCACAGATATAAGGAGTCTGAAATTCCATATCTCATATTTTTTTAATAATGACAACTTTTGAATAAATTTTACTGCAAGAGAGTCACCCCTTATCTTACCCCTTCTTCTTCCTTTACTGTTAATTCTAACTGTTCTTACGGTACACGATACATATATTAACACTTTAGACACAAGGACCATTGTTTATTACGCTGTGTTTACAGTGGAAAATTTTTCTGGTGGCTGAAAATACTGGTACTGGTAAATGCCAGCTGACCCTCGCATCTTCTAGCATAATTTCAAGTTTTAAGAAAATTCCTTAGACTGTAGGCTAGCTGAACATATCCAAAATCAGTGACTACCAACCTCGGCTATCCTTGACTAGCATCGGGCCCCATCATGAAAGACAAAACGTTAGTGTACCTTAGCGTTGCCTGGCAAACTACGTTTAAGAAGTAAATTCATATGTATATTTTTTGTATATTCTGACAACATTAAGCTTTCACTAAACTACCGTGTATAAATTATACGTGTCTTAGCATCCTTGAGCTTGATGCCCCTTGACGTGCCCCTGTATACAGGCTACGTGTACTGATTAAATTAAATTAAACTATGTAGATGCATTAAAATTGTACTAGCGTATACGAGCGTGACCGAAGACATAGTTTATCTGAGACTATGCTAGCGCATCTGACAGTGATCTGGCCTTTGCATACCCTGATAAGCGATAGCGTATGCTAGTATTCCCCGGGCGTGCTCCAATACGCTAGTATTTTTGGGACGCGTTCTTGGTGATGTGAGAGACATCGATAGTTGACTGGCTGGTGCCATGGCACGTGAGGTCTTACAGTGAAAGACAATGTTACTGGATTCTGCTTTACGCACGCACTCTTCTGCGAGGGACAAACTAGGTTGCACTAGAGCACAGTAAATGCGTACGTACGCGTGGAACAATTTTAAGTGATGCTATGACGTGCCAGAAGTACAGGGACGTGGTAGGTGGCACCAAGGCATGTCTAACGTGAACAGTCGTATGTAATAAAGAATTGATCAGTTAATACTTCTTTAAATATTGAATAGATGCATAACAGTTGGAGAATATTTTTGGTTGTGCTTAGGTATGTCTGTCACATGGTATCACGCATGGGGAATGTTGTTTTTGGCTAGAGAATGTCTGACAAGTAAGTAATTACCGTAGGTAGCTAGGTGCTGCTAGAATTACTGATCATACGCAAACTTGTGGGAAATTAATTTGTGGCCCTATGACGTGCTTGGTACGCATAGCCTATACACAGGTACTCTACAGGTAGTTCAAAATGACACCTGATGTATGCATTGTTGGGAGTTTCAAGTTTAAGGATGCTGGGATACGTATAACTTATACATGGTAGTGTATTGATAGGCTTAAGGTTTTCAAAATATACTTTCCTTACAAGAATCGGGGTTGCTTAAAAACGCATACGCAAGTTAAGCAAGTCATCACCTAAGGCTGTAACGTTTCACCCATTCTATACTCGGGCCTTACACCAGCTCCATATATCATACTCTGCTCGGTTGTATAGGTGTAGTCTAGGGGGTGATCAAGATCGTATGTGCTTTTTCCTAGGACGAGCTAGTTAACATCCCAAGGTTTGATAATATAAATTTACTACTTTATAGTAGGGTTATAGATCAATTAAGTATATATTTTAGTGTAAAATCTGAGACAGTTTTTGTCTTTTAGGCGTAACAGAATAAAAAAAGTTGTTTTCGAATGTAAATGTCAAGTGTTGTCATGTTTAAAAGATGTTGTTGGTTTTGGTTTTAAAAGACGTTTCGATTGCAACAAACTTAGTTAATTAAATGTCACACGTTTATTTAACAATAAATTTCTGTTTATATCAGATTACTTTCTGAAGATAATTTATTTCTTTGTGTAAAACTGTTTTTGTAACTTACAAGTAGTTTGCTGCGCAGAACTAAGGCTTACCAACGCACTGGCTTTCATGATATGGCCCGATGCTAGTCAAGGATAGCCGAGATTGATGGTCACTGATATTGGATGTGCTCAGCCAACCTAGAGTCTAAGGAATTTTCTTGAAACTAAAAATCACGCTAGGTGGTGTTAGGGTTAGCTGGCGTTCAGGAGTTTCAGTATATACTCCACATATTTTCGGCTCCTAGAAAACTTTTCCTCTGTGAACGCAGCTTATCAGCATAACGCGATAAAGTGTTACACTAACCACCCGAGAGCTAACACAGTGATTAGGAAGTATAGAAAAAAATCACACAGATGCTCGCGAAGAAATGTCAGAAATGGGTCTATGTAAAAGCCCTTAAAACGGAGAATCCCAACGCTGAATGGTGTCTGCTGTAAACTTAAGAAATATCTTAAATCAATGTCACCCTGTTAGGAGCACTGTTTGATTTTGAGACATGCCTATCCCAACTATAGTGTTTGGTTTGCAGCTAGTTTAAGGATAAAAATATTTTTCGTACTGGCGAAACTTGCAGAAATGAGGGTTCTAACATTTTGAGGTCCACAAATCAAATTCTCATTATTCTAACAATTTTTAAACCTATATTCGTCTATACAATTGTATGGAAGTTAAAAAAGCGTTTTTTTTTTATTTAATATCTCAACAATAAAAATACCTAGGAGCTTAAAATTCCTACGAAATGTTACTAATGTTAGAATAAATAATTTTTCCAAATTTTAAAATGACTGCTTTTCAACTTTTAGAGTTGTTAACGATCAAAAATTTTTTGAAGCTTACTTGCATAATTCATAAAAGTTTATCTGATCATTTAGTTTTAAATTGACTCAACTTGAAAATTTGAAAAACTATTTGTGAAAGAATAAACTCAAGAGTGGACTTTATACAATAACTGATGAGCCAGATATAGGGAAAGATAATAGGAATAGGATAAAAGGCCAAAACGAAGAAGTGATACTAACACTTTTACTTAAAACAAGACAATATCCTTACATTTTTAAACATAGGTATATAATGTAAATCACAACTGTTGGTTCAGCACAGTCCACTTTCATAAATTGACAAAAGCAAACAATGGATCAGATTTGATGTTCAGAGAGCTAGGGTTAAGCTTTATTTTCCACAAGTTGTATGTATTAACGTATTAGTTTGATGAACGATGCGATATATGAGTTTGATAGCATGAATTTTGATAATACTCAATCCAATAACACATTAATTTCGTAACATTAATAAAAAAAAAAAAAAATGAATCTGATATATTAAATAACTGATAAAGAGAATTCTTCAATTCTATTGAATTTAACGCATTATTTGACCAATTAATTGACAGTCAATACAAAAAACAAGAAAAAATTATCTAACAACGTTTCATCGGCTTCTATTAATTATAGTCAATGTAAAAAATAGCTCTAAGTAATATAATTTTATAAATTGGCTTTCCCAGCTAAGTAGTACTAGTCTTAACCTTTACTACCTTTACCAAGGACTTGAGATCTTAAAAAACTTTAACAATTCTTCTTAAGGACCACTTACCAGGCGCTATAAGTTCCTTTTTAATCAGTACAATGTCTTCTGCTTCTAGAGAACGGCGCCGCAACGTCCATTTTAATTGAGTTTGCAATTCAGTCTGTTAAGGTACTCTGTTAACCATCTTTTCCCAAAACTTTGTACAGCTTAAAACATTAGTCTCCCACGTCGTAATAAAGATAGCTTTTCATAAGTAACATTGACCTCTGAAACAGAGTGTAAAGATTTTAATGTTAAGAAATGTGTCGGAGTCAAGGAGCTTTAATCATTATGATTATCAGTCAAGAAGGAAAGTGGTCAAGAGTTGAGGTAGGACATAATTCTACAAAGAAGTGTTTAAAATTCTTCCACAGTGAGTCAACTCCGGTTTTTAAAATTGCAGGACTTGGTAAAACTCTAGAACAAGGTAGGTCACCCTATAAGCTGTGACTAAGTTCAAGACTCAAACCTTTGACACTGGAAGCAATGACTATCCTGCTCTTACAGCTCGTCTACCACGCAAAATCCAATATTTTTGGCGGATTAAAATTAGTGTCATTTGGGCACCCCTGTGCAACGTTATCCTATAAAAGTAGTCGATCAGATGTTAAGTTAAATTATCCTATCTAAATAGAGTTAATGGATTATTGGATTTTGGCCCGAGACAGAGTCAGAGGCAGATGCTCTTTCAGGTTAAGTTCGTTATTTTGACAAGGCACAGTGAAATCCCATGAAAAATGTCGGTTTTGGTGGGTAAAAATTAACAACAATCAATCGATGGTTCACAAACAAACAAAAATTGATAAATGGGAAATTTTCTGAAATGGGGCTCAAATTTTTACGTTTTATCCTTTTTAAAAATCGGTATGCAAAACGCAAGCAATAAGTTGCTATTGAAATTAGCCGTTACAATTCTAAAAAACGTCCGTACATTAGGTTAATAAACGATTAACTAGACTTATCTTTCAAATTTGTTAAGTTTACCGACGTAATAGTATGTATACATTTAAAGATGAAGTATATTCAGCATCAAATTCTTTAACTAGAAGTCTTGAGTACTTTGGATTTAACTTATACAAAATTTCTGGTTCAGTAAACGATAATCTTTGTTATATTAGTGGGCTTTTCTGGAGGTCACTTTAAGGGTGGTGCCTGGAGTCAATGAAAAACATTTAAAGAATCAGTCCAAAAATAAATGGGTATACCCTTAATTGGACAGAGAGCTTTACTTTTTTTGCTAAAAGCTGAGCTGTACAAAGTTCTTACCGTAGAATACTCAGTTTTTTATGGGGCTGACCTTTGTTTTAACTAACTGGAGAGTCACATGTACCTCGCCATTTTTGACTATTCGAACATACTGTACTGCTGCGAATGCTGATTTGGAAGTGTCTACAATACCATGGATCTCAAACGATTGATGACCAGGCATGTAGTGGTTTCAGTGGAGTAAATAGATCTTATTGAATTGGGGGATCTTGTTTAACCATTTCGTTCAAACGGTGACAACAGAGTCTGGCAAAAAGTCATCCCATAATATTTGAGGCAACCAGAGAGATTTAAAAAGAATTTTAGTGACAATCATGATTGGAAAGACCCATCATAAAAAATCAAATGTTTTCGCAAGCTGAATCAATAAAGATCGGTTTATACAACACTGAAGAAGTGGGATAATATTGTATTGAAAAAGAAAATTGCCGTTGTTTGGATTCCAATGTAACCCAAGAATGGTGATGAGCTTGCCATTATTTACAAACTTCTTGGGTTTATCGACATAAAATTTTTTTACAATATCTGTCAAAACTGCCGGAAAACCTACCATACACTTTTTAAGTGGAAAACCACCAAGTTGCGTCAAATCTAACAATTCTTAACATTTCGCTCTAGCTTTTACTAAAAAGTACCCCCTTAGGCAATCATCGACATAAAATTCATGTAAAATAACACAACTAACCTGCGACGTCAAGTATTTTGCAGCAAGTTGTCAAACTATACGAAAGGCTCAATAAAGAGAGCTTACCAAACCATGTATATTTGTGTTGTAAGTAAGTATGTCTTAAGTAAATCAGTTTGTCGTATGCACCATCGGATAGCTTAAAAAACTTGGTCATTTGGATTAATACGAATTTGGTAGAATATCTCCTCAATATCTGCAGTAAAAGTAAATTTATAAAATCATCATTTCAAAATAATTTCAAAAAAATTTGTCAAACAAATAGGACCTGAACGGAGCAAAGAATTCAAAGAAGTTGAATATGGACCCTTGAAAGATTAATTAAAAACTATGCACAGTTTAGAAGTAGGAGCATTAATTTTGTAAGCTCCATGATAAATTAAGTTCACTAAGTAACAAACTGCAAGACTCGGATCAGCTAACTCTCTCATACATCCAAGACTCTTATAGTTGCTCATGAATGACTCACAGACCCTGTAGAAATTATGATTTGTTTAAAATTTATTTTTGAGTTGCTTACATACAGCAGAGGCAGACTGAAAGAATTTCTTATGTGAGTCAGTTTGATAAAGGTAATCAAATTGGAACTATAATCTTACAACAAATCGACCATTGGGATGACAATAGTGTGTATCGATGAAATATTTCTTACAACCTAGATCATCGTCATTTAACGTATTTTCAACCAAAGATTCTTCTATAAGCCAAATTTTTTTAACAATATCTAGTAACTGAGGTTGTTTTGCAATATATGAGACTACGGTTGGGAATTTAGTATAAGCTTGACTGAGTAGAGGTTTATACGAAAAAATTTTGGGTACGACCAGATCCTCTATGGCTGAAGTTGGAGTCAAAATATCGTTGGACAATCTGACTGCAGTTGTCACAGAACTTAAAATTTGATTACCAAAATTAGAGATTGTAGCGTTAATAGCCTATTTTTTTAAACGCAGAAGATCACAGAGAGATCTGTAAATTAAGAAATACTGATAACCCTGTTTTACTAGAGCTCTCACTCCAAGACGAGTACGGAAAAAGTCTGAAACATAAGAATAGCTGTAGGTAAAAGAATACTAGATATACGAGAGAGATCAAGAGGGTGTGTTAACATGGCAAGAACTGCTCTGGACTTTATAGTTCGGAATAGGCTCCAAATTCTTGTTAGATTCCCTATTAGAATTTTGACAGCTTAGAACTTTACTGGCTGAACCAGATTTAGTTGTGATAAGATCATTGTTATGCAACAGTGTATGATGTTTTTAAACGAAACATGCAAATTTTCAGTTACACTTCTTTGATTTGTGTTTACCGAAACAGTTAACACAAAGAGATGCTGGAGCTTACAAGATATCTTTACCAATCTTTATTTGTATAGAAATTAAATTTACTCGAAACTAATGCTATAAGAACATGTTTATCTCCTTTTCTTTGACCTAAGGTAATCAGAAAGTCAAATGACCCTATAGTTTCTTTTGCTACATGTTTGAGTCCAATTGAATACGCATTTTCCATTGCTTGTCAATTCAGTACAGTATTAGTATAGCAGGTAACAAGACGGCGTCTGTTGTCAAAAAATCTGACTAAAGTGTCTTACGTTAGAATATAATTTTCTTCTGATAATAGCATGTTTTTTATTAGGTCGGATGCGTCACCAGATACATTGGTGTGAAAATGTTGGAACTTGGTAACAGTAGGTAGTTCTGCTTTACTAAAATAAAACTCTAAACACGTTCCTAACATTTTTCCAAGCTTTTAAGTTACCAGAGAAAAATATGAATGTTAACAGAAGGTAACGAGCAATAGTTTGAGGAATTGACTAGGGACTGGTTGCAGATCATTTTAATTAGTGGGGCCCGTATTTAACGATTAAAGAAAATCCTTAAAATCTTTTATAACTGAATAGTATTGATCCTGACCATTATCAAAAACGGTATCTTTGAAATAATTATGGTTTTAGTCCACGGTTTCTTACTGAACATTACTCTAATTGATCTGTTGGAATTGTTTGAATAAGTCCTTGGTATGTTGTATTCTAAATAATGTTCTTTGGTCATTTATGCATGTCGTAATTTCCTAAAATTAGATCAGCTAAATTAGCTTTGCTATTTAATATTACTTTTCAAATTTACTAATTGTACCCAAAATTAACTACATCTTTTATTAATTAATTCAATGCGTATTAACCTAATTCGCATATCAGGTTTACATCTGTACTTATACTGTCTATGTACCACAGTTATTTAAAAAGTCGTATCAAATGAAATACTAAAGAAAAGAAACTGAAATAATGGTAATTCTACCGACTTATTACACTGCTGTACTAAGAGTGTTTTGCATAAAATTAGCAAATTCGTAGAATACACCTATGCGGTTGATGAGAGAAAAATATTTATGTCTACCTTAGTTTAATACTTTGAGTAGACTTTACCTCTGATAAAGCATACAAACATTAGCTGTTGTAACTTAGATGACAAGGAACGTCAAGAATGTATATCAAGCATTAGTTCAGGAGATTTGTAACAGCAACTGTCACAATGGTTATACGTTGCTCAATGGCGTGTGATGTAAAAAAAGCATCAATTCAATGTAATGACAAGAGGGCCTGAATTATAGTGGTAAGCTTGTACGACAAGCAACAATGGCAAGTTGACGTTGGTACGTTGTATGTTTAAGCATTCACGTTCATAGCGACAGCAATGACATTCGTAGACCTTAATAGGGCGCAGGTACGATGGTGGCCAACAGCAGAGAAGTTGCACAGGCACATCGGTATCTCGCAGCAGCAAGAGCGTGCAGACTCGATGGTGGTGCACAGCAGTGACAGCACGACGATGTTAGTTATCCGTAACGTTTTTCAATGAACGTAGGCACTTGCAATTTACATATTGTTCACAATGCTTTTAAATACGCATATGAATGTCTCTTGGTTAAAGTGTGTAATTTTATTATAAAGTTATATTATTTTTATCATCATGATGTACGGAATCAAATTTTAGAAAAATCCAGTTAAAGGTTTAGTTACCAGCTCATGGTTTTATTAAACATATTATTACACGCTGACTAGCATAGGATCATTGTCTGAAAGAGTAGACGGGCAACTTTCTGTGATAGTTGAATACTTTTTAAAAATTTATACCAAGTAAACAATGTAAAACTCAAACTAAATAAAATTATATCGATATCACATCTTACTTAAAAGATGATCTGTTATCAATGACATTGAAATTTGTTGCAAATACAGCAAAAATTTCTCCTTAAAAACTCACACTTTTTATGCAAAAAAAAGAACCGTTGATTCATCTACTATACACACAACTAAGAATTTTGATACTTAATCTTTTATCACACTTCGTTTAAAAGTCTGCTCTAGAATCTGTAACATTCCTCGCTGAAAGAATTTAAGAAATGATGACAAACTTTGATGAACTTTTTAAATTTCGATGATATTAGTATTGGTGAACTGGTTAAAAACATATTTTTAACTTCACAACAAAATCATCACAAGTAAGATTTATGAAGGATACTTGTTTATTTTGTACCATGCTGTTAATTGTATTTGAAAGAAAGTTGCATGTATTAAAACACTTAAGTAATTTCAATGTGTAGCACCTAAAAATTTTGAAAATCCTAAAAGTATTTAGTACATTGTAAAAATAGCAAAATTATTACTGTTTAATGTTAACTATTTAAACTAAGAATGTCAACATAAGTTAGTATAGCAAGACAAAACTGCAAAAGTTTGCATTGGAAAAAAATTTACAAATAGATTACTACTTCAGTAAAACTCTAAAGATTCAAAATGCATATGATAATCAACAACTTAAATACAAAGAAATAAAACGAGTCGTAATAAGTACTCTGGCATTCAGTCACGGTAATACGGAAGTAGAAACAGGTTTTTATGTTTTTGGTCAAGTGTTAACTAAGAAAAAAATCAAAATGCCTGAAAAAATATTAAATGCAAAACTAGATACAAAAGAAAAGAAAAGATAACATCAAGAAAGAGCTAGATAGCTTCACGTAAATACCAAGTCTTCAAATCAATATATATATTTAGTACTTACTGCTGCTCACTCTCTTCTTAATGCTGGCCTTTCTTATTGCTCTGCCCGAGGCCTCGAGAGTTGGGCCATCGTTCGCATCTCGAGGTGATTCGGCCTCTGCACCTTGATGCTGACTCTGCTCTGCCGCCTCCTGGGGCTGACCTTCGCCCTTTTCGGAGGAAGTCGGGGTGAGAGGACTGCCAAGCTCTTCCTTCTCACAGTGCTTACCACCCGACACAAGCTTCGGGTTGCTTCCGCCATTACGTTAACACGTAAAAATAACAAAAAGAAAACACACAGGGAACGCGCGATAAGCTCAAGCGTGGAGCGGAAAGAAGAAGGAAGAGAAAGAATTAAGACGCGATTCAGCAAATTCCACACTAACACTACAATTAAGGGCCCATAACCTGTTAGCCGTATGGGTTTATGAGTAGGCGATTTGGCAAATAAATGTACAACACTCGCAATTTGTAATCAAACACAGACACGTTTATTGTTACTATTTTTAGGCTTAACTATCTTTAGTACAGTAGCAAAAATGAACAGAAAAGTCAGGATCAAGTATAAAGGTTATACGAAGACAGAAAGTGCGTGTACGAACAGACTGACTGACCGCATGAGAGTGAACAAACTTTAGTTATTTGACGCTGAAGTGCAGCATCACATCGTCTTGTCTTCTTGCTGTTGCGCATGCGTGATGATTCAGTTACGAGCCCCAAAAATACATCTCACATTTTTAAGTGTACTTTTATTTAATTTACAAAAAATAAGCTTGAAATGAACTTATTAAAAAGTAGTTCAGATGTTACTAACGAATTATTGAGAATTATATTATCGTTCCCTATTTGTCCCTATTTCGATTGTTTAGATGGGGGCTTGGCAACACAGGATAAGGGGGGAGTCAGTTCAGTAAGTTGGTGCCACTGCTGAAAGGTGCGAGACGAGTACAAGCTAAAAAGAAACGCTAACCAAGTCAGTTGCCGTCAGCACATCAAACGAGTCAGGCGTTTGAGTTGCTCTGTATAAGACGTGGCTTGAGCGCTTCAACTAAGGGACAGAGTGTGCTGCTCGGTTTCTTTCAAGATTGAAATTATTTCTTCTTTTTAGGTGACTAATCAATAAGTTGTACAAACGTAAAATTACGCAATAAGTGTTAATTGAAGTTAAATTTTTGTATAACTCACTAACTTGTTTTTATGGAGAAAAATAAAGTAGATACATCTTTTAATTGGATGTATCAAGAAAAAGGTGACGAGATCATTTTACCTTTCTTATTCCTGTCAACCCAGTGCTCAACTAAATCACACAGTCTATTACATTAACATTCAAGGATGGTAAGCAATTTCTTCAAGCCGGATCGCACAAGAAAGAGAAAGTGTCCCGTGCGAACGAGCTGGAGCTCTTAGCCAGCCATTTAGAAGCTAAGCCAGTGTACCTACGCACCAAGGAAAATGAATGTTTTACGTGGTTCATCAAGTAGTGGCTAGGCTGCCATTGTATAGTTCTACGAAAGCGCGTGCGCGTTCCAAATTTTTCTCTCTCACGTGAGCTGCGAGAACAGAGCAGAAAGTGTATGTGTAAAGACAGTGTTAGTTTTTCTTTCTCTCTCGTGTGCTGTGAGAAATAAGAAGACTAGTACGCATTCTAAACTTTGTCTTTTTTTCTCGTGTGCTGTGAAAAGAGAGCAGAAGAAGAAAAAGGTGTGCCGCCACCGGCTTACGTACGCACCAAGGACAAGGAAAATGCCACGTGGCTCAACAAGTAGCAGCTGGCCAGCCATTGTATAATTCTTTGAGAGCGCTTGCACATTCCAAATTTCTCTCTCTCTCTCTCTCTCTCTCTCTCTCTCTATTTTTCTTGTGTGCTGTTAGGGGCATTTCAATATTCTGTTTCCCCCTCTTTTACGTGTTACGAAAAGAGAGCAAAAGTTGTACGTATAAAAATTAGCGAGCCAGATGATCGGCTTCAACAACGCTGATTAACATCAACGAGAAGTCTAACCACCTTCTTCATTATTGATTTTATAATCTATACAATCGGAACTCTCTTCTCTTTTCGACTTTGAAGGAGGTCCACAAACAACAAGAATATTACAACGAGTAGCACCAGTGTTGCGAAGTTCTATTACAAGATTTTGGATATTTAAATTGATTACAGACATTTCGAACAATTACTTTAATTTTGACATCTTAGAGTATAGGATTCTTTCTCGTTTGAAAGTTGTTAAGACTATGGATTTTTTTGTTTCAGCTTGTACTTCATAATTCATGCGAAATTTTTCTTGCCTCAGAATTTATTTTCAAAATTATGTATTTACAGCCTTGCTATATTCACTAAAATTTAATTTGTAATGATTATTTAAGTGCGTTATCGAATTTTAAATTGTGAAGCGACTGTTACTTGCACAGACTTATAATTTTACTAGTTAATTGATGAAACCGAAAATTGTTGTAATTTCCGAAAAGTGAAGTTTATAAACCTTTTGACAAAATAATTGATAATGTTCATAAGTTAACGAATTTTCTTTAGTAAGATAGTTGATATATTTTGATAAGGAGAGGAAGAATTAAGTAATAATAAATTTTAATTAGGAATTACTACATTAAATTTTATTACGAAATTATAATACTGGTTCATCTTGCTTAATTACAAAATGTTTATTTTAATGAGATTCTAGATTGTTTCAGTGGTTGTTTGACTTTTTCATATTAATACAAGATTGGTTAAAACTAATCTTACCCTTCCCTCGCCAAGTCGTTCAAATGAACCTTAGCTTATAAATCTGTTCATAATTAATAATTGAATTATGAGAATAAAAAATTTAGTGATTCTCAAAATTGTTACACTGTTCAATCCGTTAGTACGCATCCAATAACATATTAAATCATATTTCTAGTTCTCTAGTTAGAAGCCTGAACAGAAATATTGCAGAACTCTAACTGACCTACGTCCACACACTTTCATCTGCCATACGAGGACGATGTGCTTAGAGTAGTCTAGATCACGGCTTTGGTACTTTTAATGTCCATTGAATAATGATTGCTGACAAAATCTCGTGATATGACCAACTTGTATGCAGAACTTTTGACTCCTATAATAATTGTAACAACATTTTTTTCTCTATGACTCCTACCATTCAACATATTTCATGAAAACTTAAAATGATATTGACTTTAATTCAGTAGCGTACCTTTAGATCGCATACATAAGCCACCATGAGCGCTGGCGTCGATTCTCTTATTCCTTTTAACTTTATTTTCGGAGCAAAAAGCAATTCTACTATGTCCAGGTCCATCAGCAGGTTAGTCATTTAAAATAAATACCCGGAAAAAATCAGAAAATTTTAACTTCTTTGCATCTTTCCACAAATTAACATTAATTCAAGCTCTCTTAGATAACTGTACTTCAAACTTTTTTAAAAACTTTTTCCAGCGTCCAGGTATGAGTAGACTCCAAATTCAATCTTGGTTAAAGTTTGAGGCCTTTCCTAAGTGAAATGGCTTCCATAGTTTATATTATGTTTTCAGCTTTCTTTCAACTGACGTTTGACAGTTTTACATGCGCTAATACTTTTTAATTTTTAGCTAACCATTTTCTAGTGCACTGCTTGCACTTAAGCCTGGAATAAATAAATGGTTTTAATATAAAGAAGTAAAATACGTAGTATTTTCGAATTTTTTTTAACCACCTGCTTCTTTAACTGCACTAGGTACTCCCTTCATCGCTGAAGTAATAACCTTGTGTGCATTTTTACTTTCAGTATTTATTTTCTATGATGCAGCCTTAATATTTGTACTCAAGGCAGTGTCTGGTTTCTTTCAATTTTTTACACTCATTCTTTATTTACTTCTAAGTTGCATAGTACTCGTAACAGCCAGAGCTGCTGCTTTTTTTCTCAAATTTTTAACTTATAATCCTTGAAGATATAAGAAAACACTAAAAATACGTTTTGTATGAATATCAATCAACATTTCTACTTCTGTTCATAATAATAATTTTTTTTCTTCAATGAAATCTGTAAGGATATTTATTTTTGGTCCTCCTTAAGATATAACGTACTTTTTAGTATTCGGAATTCATGTGTACACATGATCCTGGAAAATAATTTCTGCATTATTAAAACTATCTTCTAATCATTAAACAATTTTTTTCAAACCTTTTCCCCTTTATTTTAGGAAGATGCATCTAAAATACATAAATTTGAGGTTATGTTTGTATACATACCAACATTTTTCTATTTAGGCACCCTGATGAATTCTTCCGGGACTGTAAGAATAGTTATTTTTTCTTCATCCTGCTTTGCATTGAAGATATGGCGAATTTTGAAATATTTTGTGGTTAAGTCATAATAAATGACCCGTGGAATAAATAATCCTTTTTTTTAAATAAAAACATTATCAGCCCTTTCATGTGTGTTTAGTGTTCATACAATCACATATATGAGTACATTCACACATTTACACGCATCTTACTATATTATATAGTGATTAAGGTGGAGCTTACCGCGATTCCCCGCAGAGTCCTCCACGGACCCCAAAGACTCCCCACAATGTACGAAAAATTTTGCTTGTTTGCTTCCTTATTTTAGCGAGTCCAGTTTTCCATTCAGACCCCTCAGAGCCCCTACGGTGACCCTACTGAATTTTTATTATTTCTCCTTAGCCTCCCACACCCACCCCACATGGGTAGTCCACTATGTAAGTTATGCTTTTCTTAACCATAAAGTTATTAGTGCGTTGACTCTTTTATTATTATTATTATTATTATTATCCTNCAGAGCTGCTGCTTTTTTTCTCAAATTTTTAACTTATAATCCTTGAAGATATAAGAAAACACTAAAAATACGTTTTGTATGAATATCAATCAACATTTCTACTTCTGTTCATAATAATAATTTTTTTGTTGTCAATAAATTGGTTTTATTATCTTTGTATTGATTATTAATTATTAATGAATATTTTCCATTTACGTTTTAATTAAAAATGCACTTTTACACAACATATTCTGTTTTACAATTATTATCACCTTTAATTTGTGTAAATATACCATTTTTAGTTGTGCATCGTGATAACGCTACGTACAATTGTCCCTAGTGAAATCAAGGCTTCTTGAAACATCAATTAAAACTGTCAAAACTTTGTCCTTTCAATTCATTAATTGCGATAGTAAATTCTTAAACTAAAGGAAAATGCTTTTTGTACAGTAAAAAAGGTAACGATGAAGAAGTACCTATGTTTAAAATTATTTTTAGTTCAAAAACTTTGTTTTCCAATTTTTTTTTTTCGTTAATTTTGCTTCAATATTATATTTAAATAATTTTGTAATTTTCAGTCATGTACCACTGGACGAACCGCAGCATTTGCTTTATTATTCATTTACGTAACTATTGCTCTTACTTCAAAATTAAGTTCATCAAGTGGGAGTCCTTCCCGAATAGTATTAGAAAATTTGATTGGGAAATTCATACAAATGTTATAATTTGAACGATTAGATTTATCAATACCTTTGTAAGTTGCATGATCTGCGCTTCAGTAATTCAGTATATTCCGTTGTAGTTGATTTAAAATTTTGTTACTTATCATTGATTTACGTTAATTGTCAAATATTTTTGAATATATATTATTAATTCTTTAATGTCTGGGAATTTCAAATAATTTAATTTTTTCTTCTCCAATCTGTGATAACAACTTAGGAAAATTCCCATCTGTTAAGTAAATATTTATAGCTAATTTTAAAACATGAGAAAATCTCTATAAAAATGATAATTTCATAGTATCAGGTATTGCCATTTTTCTATTACTGTTGTTTTTGTAACTGAAAGAGTTTGACAGAAATTACATCCTAAAACATTTAGTTTGTTTTTAAAATGTATGTATGTGTTACATAGATCACGCAAAGTCCTGTACACTATTTCTAATTAAGGCTTTTCTTAAAATCATTGAAGCCTTATTTTAAATTATTGAAAATACACTCTTTATATTGTCTGACAAATCATTCTTTTTGGAAGCAATACAGATATTATACCAGTCTAAGCCATTGATCAAATTTTTGAACTTGAAAAATAAAGCAATAAATCAATATTTTGTACAAAAAAGTTTTTTCCGATCCTTCAGGACCATTAATAGAAAAATGTTTTGGAGCTCCGTAAAATTAATTTTAAAAATATTTTTTTGATCATCATATAACTGGAGATACATGGAATTAACATTTGTTTACAAAGTGCAATTTCTTCAGTATTTTTATGTGACTTGAAGCAAATTTTGTTTGGAACTGGTAAATTGAATAATATGTGGGATCCCTCTTTCGATTTAAGAATGTAATGTATGTGTAGACGAGTACTACTTTCTTTATTACCAATAAAATCTTTCGTAAAATATGTTTTGTATTTTTTCCACATGTCATGGCCTTAAAAGTTTTTTGAAAAGAAAAACCCCCAAAAACTGTCGTAATTGAAAAGAGAGCATTATTGTGCTAGCTTCTTCAAACATTTTTCAATATAAGTATTATGAGCAGATACACCCATAGCAATTGCAGTATCCTTAAACGTTTTATATTTAATATTGCTGTGTGCTTTTGAATCTTCGAATGACGATGCTTCATGCCTTTTATTTAGTAACTTTAAGAAAATCCTCTTATAATTGTTAGGAGGTATTGTATTCAATTTTCCTATTCCTGTATTTTATTACATTTTTTCTTTTGACTCAAACCTTAAGATTATTATTTAAAAAAAGTTTTCTGGAATGTTTCCGTACTTCAATGATTTTGCAAAGTCATTGATTTCATTTCATTGAAAGTAAGCTGTTAAGGGTGTCTGACATTTTTTCAGTGTACTTTGATGGTAGTTTTTGTCGGATGAGTGCCATCGTCTCTGGGGCTATTTTGCGTTTTGAGAGACGTAATGTAGCCATAGAGCGATTGCGCTTACATAGTGAATCCTGCTTTTCTACTGAGGACACACTAGCCTCTCAAAAACGCCTGAGGTAGAAATAATTCATTTTTTTTAAATATTGATTTTTGTTTATTTTCAAAATGTACAGGTAAATTTATTTCTTTCAACTTCTACCACAGATATTAAACTTCTGCAGTTTCGATGCTTCTTCTATTGGACTGAAATATCTACCATAAACATAGTTTTTAACTTTATCTAAAATTTCATGTTCAAAACTATTTACTCTTTAAATTTCCACAAACGCTTTATTACCACTTTTCTGAATGTAGTGATATAGGTTTGATTTTAATTTCATGCTTTGTATTAAAGCACGGTATAAGACATTCATGTGATACTCATATGAGATTATTAAGAATTTGTTATATGGTACAACCATTGAACTATCAACAAGAATTTTGTCTTTATTTTCAGTTTTATAATGATGATTATCCAAAATATTATTTTCCTAACAAACTGTAGGTAACTATTTTTCTTTGACAATTTTACATTAGTGAAAGGTTAAGGAAGGTTTTTGTCACGTTGATTACCACGTTTATCTGTAATCCATATGTAAGCTTATTTAAGTGTGAAGTATGTGGAGTGTGAATTAATGCAAAGAAGCATCATGTACATCATATGGAAGAACATATTTAAAATAAATTTTTTAACTATTAGCTATGCCCAAAAATGTTTGAGAGACAAACACATTTACATCGACACATATTTATACACAATCCGGAAAATATAAAATATTTTCAGAGTTTGTAAGTGAATTTGCACGCAATATTTAATTGAAAAGACGTGAAAATAATGTACATAGAAAAGTAAGTAAATTTAGGAACTACTGTCATAGAAATATGTGAAAGAATGCATTTTTATGAAATTTATTAAAAAGATAGTTATTATTTGTTTAAATTTAGAAGCACAATCAGACAGATAAGTTAATTTAAAGGTAAACCATAGACAATTAAAATAATAATAAAGATTTTTAGAAGAATTAAATTAATATTGAATTATAAAGTTTTGTACCTCGAAATAAAATAAAGTTATAAAAACAACGAGAATTTTGTGACCATTGAATTTATAATTAGTATAATGAGAGTAACATCATAATAGTAAGTAATATAATCAAAAACCAAAAAATAACTTTCTGATAAGTTTTGAATTTATAGTTTCAATATTTTAATAAGAGATTGGCACGCAAAGCGCGCAGAGGGTAAAGAGCCACTCACATACATATNGTGTATATATATATATATGTATATATATATACTCGTGGAGATTCGTCCTCCTGCACGCTTTGCCCACCCATTCCCTAATCAGTAGCTGTGTGCTTGAATATAACTATTTTTTTGTCTTTAATTATGAGTAATGTGAATCGATCGTTACTTATAAATAGGCATTAATGCAATATTCTTGTAAGTCTTTTATCTCATGTATAAATAATTATGTATCTACAAGATAGCACAAGCTTGCCAAAAATACTCCTAAATATCTTACGCCCATAATACTATCACCTAGCATATTTTAGCCATCATTAAATGCAATTAGCAGAATGGAAATAATCTCTATCATTCTGTATGATGATGATCCAGTCTGGATCTAGGGTATTTGTAAGAATTTGGGTGCGGTTACATGAAACACGTCATCTGCAAGACGGGAACATGCAAGCCTATGAGAGTTGAAGTAAGGCACACTATCTGCACTGTAAAAATCTCACTCTCGTGAGCTTAAGTAATTTCATAATGCGGATCACGTGCTCTATGCAAGGTGTAAGATAAAAAATTACTTACGGTTTACGATCTCTTAGCTATATATAGTTATCTTTTTTTCACACCGCCCAGGAGGCAAATAGATCAATTTTATACTTATCAACAACGAGTGAAAAGAACATCTAATATAGTTATTACTTTATATAAATATTAATAAGTATAAAATCTGAGGCGCGTTGACCTCTTTTTTGCTTGTATTATTTCCTTTTAATAATAGTTTATTCATACTTTCAACATCTGCTAAAACTTTTTTATTTTTTCTTTAAAAATCCATCTGTCTCAAACCTATTACTTTTTGCGTGTACAAATGAAAAAACGACTATATGATACGTAAAAGTTATAATTTTATATTGTGCATAACTCTTATTTTTATCAGATAAAATTTTTAGTACAAAATCTTATGATTTAATTATTTCAAACTATTGTTCCGACTTTTAAATTTAGTTCACCATTTTTAGTTGTGCATCGTGATAACGCTACGGAAATTATAATACTGGTTCATCTTGCTTAATTACAAAATGTTTATTTTAATGAGATTCTAGATTGTTTCAGTGGTTGTTTGACTTTTTCATATTAATACAAGATTGGTTAAAACTAATCTTACCCTTCCCTCGCCAAGTCGTTCAAATGAACCTTAGCTTATAAATCTGTTCATAATTAATAATTGAATTATGAGAATAAAAAATTTAGTGATTCTCAAAATTGTTACACTGTTCAATCCGTTAGTACGCATCCAATAACATATTAAATCATATTTCTAGTTCTCTAGTTAGAAGCCTGAACAGAAATATTGCAGAACTCTAACTGACCTACNTACTCCCATTTCTAATAGTAATTTACAAAAACTCTTAATAAACAAACGAATGCTTGTACTCAATTTAAAAATATGAAAAGTACTTTAAAGAAATGATGACTTAACAGTTTCTGATACAATCATACTTCTATTACCATTTTTTATAACAGGAAGTGTTTGAGGGAAATCTCCTCCCACAAGTATTAATTTACTACCAAAATGTATGTGTGTATTGCATGTATCACGCAGAATTCCGTCTACTTTCTTTAAAGCTTTCTTTGGAATCACAGAAGCCTTATTCCAAATTATCAAATCGATTTCACGTCGCTTCTTTTTTTCAGATTTGAATTAAAAAAATGCAGCCTAAATATTATTTTAATCTAAAGGTAAGTAAAAAGTTCGATAATTGGTCATACCTCTTAGTAGTAGTACTGACGCAATGCCAGTCTATGACATTGACAGAATTTTTTTTTGTAATATGAAGTAACAAATTAATATTTTACATAAAAAGGTTTTTCCTCGTCCTTCAGGACCATCTATAAAATAAATCTTCTTAAAGTTTTTATACTCAACATAGTTTTTTATTTAATCTAGAATTTAATCACCAGAATCACTTAATCTTTTAATTTAAATAAAAGCTCTATCACCACCATTATGAATGCAGTCGTATATGTATTTTATGCTTTGAATAGATGCATAATATTCAATGTTTATGTGGCATCTTCATTTCATTAATAAAATTTTATGCATACGGTATAATCACTGAATTGTAACAGTTATTTTTTATTTACTTTTAGTCTTATGTACATGATTATCCGAAATATTATTTTTTCTGATACATTTGGGATAGCCATTTTTAACGATGTTATATTAGCAAATGGTTAAAGAAAATTTTTGATACATCTGTCATTGGATGTATTTTAAAATGGGCTTGTTTTATTGCCAGGACCATGAAGCATGTGTTTAATAACCAATTTTGCAAGCTTCTAACTGTTTGACGGTATTACAGTTGATGTTATTTTATTAATATAGGTAAAATTATTTTATTTTCAGGGTGTAGTATTATTAGATGTGGATGTGGTGAACCACGTTTTTAAAATGCTGTAGTATATATATAGGCCATTACTTTCACGAAGAGAATAATTATTCTGAGTTCCATATAATTCTACTAATAAATACTTAAATATATTTAGCTCTTAACATTCACGTATTGCCCTTAAATTTGAGCTAATAAGAGGTTAGCGCATTAAATATAATATTTTTCATTTTAACAGAGATCTGATAATGAAGAGTCAGCGCAGTAAGGGTGCAAAAGGGTGAAAAATGTATAGTTGAAGGATTTTATGTCTGCTTAGCTCACTTTAAATAAGTTTTTCTTTTTACCAGTTAAATTAAAACAAATTTAAATAGGTTGATTAACCTCTAAGTAAATAAGTGGCAACGCAAGCACCTATAACTAAGCAATTTTCTACTGATAGTACATTATTACTCTCTTAATAGGAGGTTCGCTCGCAGAACACACAATGGGGCGAAACTATATATACTAGTGGGGCTTTGCCTCCCTGCAAGCTTCGCACCCCAAGTCATGGCATAAGAAGTTGAAAGTTTGTTTCTGTAAATCTTGAATTTCTTGAAATTCGTTTATATTTTTTTATTGTATTCTTTTAGAGTATTAAAAAACCGCAAATAAAAAAATTAATTTGTTTCAGTATTCCGTACCAAGTATAAAAATAAGTATTTGAAATTTTCACGTACGTACTATTGTCACATACGACATCATATCTACGCGTACGTGCGCCCCCCCCCTTTTTGGGCCCTAATAAAGACAATAATAGTGTGAGATAGCGTAGAGATAAGAAGATAGGATGCTGAAGAGAGCTGCTCTCTGGCTGGAATTGGCAAGGATTAAGGTCGTACACACGTGACGCGCTCTTCTCTCGTTTTATATTAATGAAGACGTTGATACTAGTTCCTTGACTATTTGTTTCGTGCGCACCCCAAGACCATAAAATCTTATGCAACAGTTTTAGTGTCAGAAGTGGGATGGTCATCACGATTAAGTAAAAGTAAAATTTTTTTTCGGTTTTTATCGATGGTAAAGTATCGACTCTCGCGATTTTTGGGAAACACACATACTGTTGTGCCACGAAGTGAACAAGAAACTGCTACAAAAGGGATCAACGAAACAAGGAGTGGCCAGAGTACGAAGAAAAGCAACTGCAAATCAAGGACCAAGGTGTAGGATACCCGGGACTACGATAAAAGATCGAGCAAACAAGGATATAAAGGGTTTTGGTTGCCATCGCTCTATTCGGGAGCATATGGTAAGTACTTAAGATTTTTAAATAAACAAAGATATTTATACTGTCCCAGGAGTGCTGTTGAAACCTTAAGTGCGATACAAATTTTTTTTTGTTATATCCGTTTTGCGTTCGATATTCTCTTCATAATATCGTTGGTGTGGCACTAGATTTATTTATTGGGTATCAGAAATATTTTGAATCGTGAAAAAAATAATTCAGGTTGAAAGCGGGGAAATAATAAATGAATAAATAATAATACAATTAGACACACGATAATTGTTAGAGTAAAGTGGGTTTATCATCGTGGGATAGGAATTCAAAGAATCGTACAAAAATTTGTTGAAAAGTGTTTAAGCGCTATTATACAGGCAGGAAATAAAGGAAAACAAAAAAAAAGAATAACAAAGAATCTGCAATGAAAGACTTCTTCGAAGCGCAAAATAATGTAATGAGTGTTAGGGAGGACGGAATTCTCTTGTATCCAGAAAATGAGTCAGTCAGAAATACTGACCGTATTTTTAGAGCACGGCCCTGAAACTTAAATGGAATAAAAAAAGTGGTCAAAAATCAGCGTATGCTAATGTTAAAATTCCTTAAAATAATAAAGCCAGAGGTAATTACGCAGGACGTCTGACAAACAACGTCATGCATAATGTGGTTGGGTGCAGAATATTCAAACACCGTGAGAAAAGACGTGGTGACTATGTCACCCTTGAAGAATGCAGATTATACAGCCGGAAATGGGATGAGCGAAATTTCGAGGGACGTAAACTTGCTTTCAAGATATAGGTTTAACAGTAAAGATACACAGGATACGCTTCAACATGCGTTCAGAAGAAGAGAAAAGCAAGCGGCGCAGCAAATAGCACAGCAATGTGCGCCACAGTTTTCGGAGGAAACACTAACACAAAATTGTAGGGAATTAGTACTTGGCCATAAAAACAATTGGGGCTTAACGTCAAGGACGTTGGAAGAGGTAAGGATGTATGGGGGGTAGCAAACGGGAATCCCAAGTTTTTCGGGCGTGAGGATGCATGATGCTGGACCCATCTACAAACCTATAGGCTCAACGAATAAAAGGGTGAGAGGACAACTGACAGCACCGTCATCTGACTGGCCGTTTTGGAATAATAACATGAACGGGGAATACATTTTGCGAGAGCAGCAGCATCAAGCGCAGCCAAATCCAATTAACATAAACCCCATCATGAGTCAACAGCGAGCCGAAAACACGTACCCTGTTAACATGCACTGTAGCGCTCTGTCGCATGTCAATAGCGTAGAAAGTTGTATGCCTACATTTAATGGAGATCCAATAAACTCACCGCCTTTTGAACAGATGGTGAGGACAGAAAATCTAGCAGTCACGCCGCAGTACGAAAAATACTTTGTAGGTTCAGTAGGCGGTAAACTTAGGGGGATGGTGGCAGATCAATTTGTCACTCGGTAATCGCTGTTTAATACCGTAGACGCATTTTTACTCGTTCTATCACGGTGATTCGGGAGCATGGGAGGCATCGATACACAGCTAGCCCAACTTAAGTCACTGACTTAGCTGAACATTGGGTCAGTTATTCTGTACTGCAGCTGGGCGCAGCGGCTGCATAATAGAATAATGATGACTCATGACGCCAACCCACTGCTGTCCCAAATTCAGAAAATTGCCCTAAAGCAATCAGCAGATAGAGAGTCAGCGAAACAGTTTATTTATGGGTTGAAAGCGCCATACAGTGGGGTAAAACCTATAACACTGGAGGAGGCCATTAAGGCGGCTATGAACGTAGACAACGAGTTAAGTCTACGTTAAATGGCATCCAATAATTTCAGCATATATGCAACATGGAAGAGTTATTTTAGTATGAGAAACCCAAGGATAGGCATGGTAATCAGCGATGCGCTGGAGGGAAAAAGTGGTATGGACAAATGGGATGGCAACCGGGATGTTAAGTAATGCTTATATTGTCAGGAGCACTGTCTGCACTCTAGAAGCGGGTGCAAAAAGCAATGGAGAGACGTGAAAAACGGGAGAATAAAAGACCTTGGTAGGCCTAAAACAAAACCGCGCAAGAGACTAACGGAGATGAAGGACAAAATTGATGAAGGAAAACCTTCGTACGATGATCAGTACAGTAATTCTGACTTTAGAAATTACCATAACAAAAATAATAACTACACATCAATTTATAATAGTTATAATAATAGAAACTTTAATGGCAACAATAGTTGCCCTCCGATCAATAATAATAGAGACAGTAACAGGATAATCGAAGAGAATAGGAATTGCAATGATCAAAATAAGGGAAATAATTACTCGCCTAATAATAATAATTATGATAATCAAAATTAGTGAGGAAAAAATAACTATAACGACTAGGCATCCGGTAATAACAACTATAAAAATCATAATCAGCGACGAGAAAATAGTCATAATAACTACGCACCTGGTAATTACAACCATAACAATTATAATCAGTGATGAGAAAATAGTTGTAATAACTACGTTCCCGATAATAACAGCTGTAATAATTATGATCAGCGACGGAAAAATAATTATAATAATTACAGGCCCAAGGGTAACAGTTATAACCCCTACAATCAGCGAGGAAACCAAAGCAGTCGATATAATCATGGGAAAAATATGAGAACGGACGGGTTACGCGCGTGTGAGTGTGAGCGTTGATATGATGACAAGGAGAGATAATTTGCCTCAAAACAGTCCTTGAAAGGAAGAAAAACGAAACGACAACGGAAGCGAGCCTCAGCGTAAAGCAAAAATAAATTTATTTCGAGCAGGTAGGACACTCCCTTCAGTATTTATAAGAAGTGGTCAACTAAGGGGTAAAGCAAAATTTTACGCTGATATAGGAGCTGATATTTACATTGTAAAGGAAGACAGCGTTCTACCAAACGCATTCTTTTACGTGAGGAACCGAGTAAAAATTGTAGGCGTTACGCATAGAGAGCGTAGCACTTCAGATGTAGTTGAAATACCACTGAATGGCCTTATGTGTAATTTGCATGCGGTCCGACGCGACTTCCTAATAGATAGGAAAGGGATAATTGGATGGGACATATTTAAATTGTATCAAGGCCGCATAAGTGCGGCAGAAAATATTTTTGAATTAGGAGGAATGAAAATTAATTTAATCTAGCCAGAGTTGCTCGAGATTCTTGCTAGGTCAAGGCAAGTTATATATGCCTGTGTCGGGATAAATAGTAAAAATATAAAAAAAGGGTGGTTTCCTTTGCAAAGAATGAGAGAGGAAGTTTTATTCGGAAATTTCATAGCCACAATCAATGGTGGAAAAGTTTATGGTTAGTGTATAAATACGCTAAATAAAACAATAAGCGTGCCTGTACCGTAAATTGAGTTATTAAAATGTGAGGTGATGCGAGAGGCCGATCCATTCAGCGTCGAAGGGTACGACGCTCAGGTCATTAATGAGGCAATGATAAGACTTTTTGAAGCAGATGGCCAATAAAGGAGAAAAAGGAACAAAGTTGAGTTCAGCGTAAAAAATAAACGTACAAGCTTCGGGAACAATGGTGACTCCAAGAACATAAACAATTTAGATAGTTTGTTGGGAAAGGGAAAAATAGCGAGAATCGATAAAATAATGCAGCTTATAGATGTTTCAAGCTGTAACGAGGAAGAAAAATCGCACGTCCGAAAACTTATAGAGTAAAATCCATTTGTATGGATTGGCCTAGATGGAGAACCGATAAAGGCAACCCATATATTAAAACACCGCATCATGACTACAACGCACAAACCCGTGATGGTGAAGCGCTATAGATACCCACCAGCGCTAAGGGAACAGATGAAAAGAGAGATAGAAAAATTGCTCGAGCAAGAAATCGTTGAGCCTTCAAACTTGCCGTATAGCTCGAACATGTGGATAGTACTCAAGTATGCGGGGCTGGACGGGGAGAAGCGCTTGCGCGTGGTTACCGATTTTAAGCAGCTCAACGAAATTACCGTAAAAGCTGTTATTCCCTACCATTCCAAAACGATATACTTGAGCATCTAGCAACAGCGCATTATATCACTGTCATGGATTTGAAACAGGGATTCTTTCAAATAGAAATTCACGAGGATGACGCACACAAAACAGCATTTTTCGGGCCAGACGGTCACTACCAGTATATAAGATTGTTAATGGGATGTACGGACTCGTCCAATACATTCCTAAGAGCGATGCCACTCGCTTTGGCGGGTTTAAAAGGGCATGAAATCGAAGTGTATTTGGATTAACGAAAGTTAACGAAAAAAAACGAAGTAGCAGAAGGTACCGTGACCTCTGGGAAAGGTGTTTTGAAGGCAGAGACGCCGCAGTATTGGAAAAAGCCGATCAAGCACGAGAGAAATCGAAGGAAGAGGAGAGTGAATGAGAGCCACCACAGTACGAGCATACAGTGAATGAGCCGCTCACTGACGGTACTAATGAATGTAATAAAAGGGTGCAAGGGAAAAAATAATTATGTAAGGGATATAATGAAAATAAGTGTGACATAGAAATATAATGCACAGATTTGAATACATCAGATGATGAAACTAAAAAAATAACGAGATCGATCACTACGGCAGGGGATGATCCTATTTTCCAAGGAAGGACGGACGGAAAATAAGGTTATATAATGAAAGAACAGGGGTTTCGAAGGGAAGTGAAAACGACGAGTACACCAGCAGCAGTACTAATCGAGGAAAGAAAGCGAAAATTGTGCAAGAGACAACTGGATACATTAAACAGACAAAAGCCAAAATTTTCTATTACGCCGATAATAATGAGCCCTCGAAGAGAATAGTAATAGTTAATTGTGATACGCCACAAACGTCAAACAGTACAACGGCACAAAACGCGGAAGAAGAAGAACGTAGGTCAGCAAAGCCCTCAGGGAGCGCAGAAACAAACTTTTCTCCAACAACAGAGGTGGACAAGGAACTGGACATACACGATTTATTAGAGGGAAGATCAGACGAACTGCGGGCGCAAGCAATGATCGACGTAAAAAAGCGAGATGTAAAGGGAAGGCCAAGAATGAGCATTGACGTGTGGGAGCCTAACGAAAAAATACCTGAGAAAAAGCGTCACCGCAGAGAGGGGAATAAATAGATCCAACGTTGCGTAAAATTGATAAGCGAGTCCAGTTTGAAGAACCGGAGGATTAAATAGTTATGGAGCCCAACTTACCATCAGACACGAAGGCACTGACAGATAAGAGGCTAGAGTATCTTAACGATAATACACGAAGAGAAACGAATGAATGTATTCAACCTCGTACAATACTTTTTAAAGTGCCAGGACTATTTCATAGCCTAATATTTTTATTTAATCTTAACCTCTTGACTGACAAGCTGAGAATAATATTTGAAAATTCAGAATACATGCAAAAGTGTAGAGAGCCAGGAGGAATGGAAAACATACTAAAGTCGGGTACTGAATATGGAAATGGGGAATGTATATACATATTTTTGCAAGAATTTAAGAAAAACGTGTGTGTACACCTTAAATTAAACCAGAAAAATTATATTTATATGCACTATATTGCAACGGACAAAGAAGAATTTGTCCACTTACATCTAGAAGGTGACAGCGAGAACGTCCATTACAGGCCCCCGATAAAAAATTCTAACACCAAATCGAAAAGTGATTCACATCACGAAAAGCGCATAAGGCCCCCACCTGAACCATCACCACCACCACCAGATCCTTAAAGCGACTGCAAGCCATTAACTGACGACTAAACAACGAAAATGGTTATAATAAGGCAGTGTCTAGGTACACCCAACCGTGTACCGTGCAACCGTATATTGTACACGTGATAGACGGTAAAACCGTGCGCCGTGTACCGTGCACCTGGTGCACCGTGGTTGGGTGTACCTAGACACTGCCTTACAATAATAACAATACTTAAACTAATTATAATAGTAATAATATTAACAATGATAATAACAGAAGCAATATGGAATATAAAAATAGTAAAGCTAGTATACCAATATATAATTGTATAGAAAGATATAATACTTAGAAACATACGTGTATAAATACATATAGGGAAGAGCGTTATTTTTCATTAGTTTGCGGCCTTTGGACGAGCCGTGAGTGAATAACAAATTATACTAAAAGAAAGTATAAAATAACTGATAAATGCGTAACCAACAGACATTCTGACAATGAACCCACCCATTTCTAAAGAAACAATATTGATAAAATACGTAAAAAAACTTAGTTTTCTTAAATTTTCACGGCCTCTGGACGCGCCGCAAAAAAAAAATATGATGGAAATAGGTAAATAAGCAATAACGTTAGGACCGACGAAAATCGGAAACACATAAATGTACACTGCTAAAGGTAAGGAGTAATAACAATAACATACGAGCGATATGAGAACAAAACACAAATCATACAAGATGCACGCGTGGCATTCTCCAAAGAAAAATGTACCAAAAAGAATTTAAAATAAAAATAATAATAATAAGAGTTACGTAATAATAATTATAACATAAACAATAAGGTAATAAATAGGTAGCGTTACCACAACAAAAGCGAGGTACTACAGTCTTTTAAAATCATACATACGTATAAACAACACAAAAATTAGGCTGTAAGCATAAAACATGCAGGGTTAAATAGACGAAAAAAAAAGAAAATCGAAAGGCAGGGAACATTCAGAAAAAGATATCGATCAGATTTTAGGTAACGCAAAATTATTGTTGTTATTGCTGTACACTGTGATCCCCTAAAGCAATTACATTCATGGCGTATAAAGACCACCGCTTCCTTTATTAAAGATAACCGAAAAACACCCCCAGAAATTTCTCAAAAATCCTTCTGGCACGGACCTCGAGCAATCGAACGCAATTCTCGTAACCCAACGGAAGCTCACGGACTGCGTAGTGAACTACCTGAGCTGACGCTAGAATCCAGTAGAATACATAATAAGCAACGCATGGAAATCCACAACAAAAAATCAACGTAACGCATTACCTGAGTGCTAGGGTAGCGTTAGAGAAAGAACCAGTAATAATGCTGAAAACAACACCAACAATTTCTTCTAAAATGAACCCACCCAGCACCTCAGGGCGTGGGGCACACCAAAGACCTGGTAATATTACGGTGGTGGCAAACTACTAGGATAATTCAGCAAGAAAAAAAAACAAAAAGAAGGGAAAGGTGGTTAAGTATTTACCCATTCGGGCAAACACAGTGGCTACGGCATGCAAAATAAAGCGTACGAATCGATGAAAAGCACGAATACAAGCTAGTGAAAAGGGAGAGAAAAAAGTGGAAAACAATAATTTCAGTAAATGGGCACAAGCACCGTTGGATTATCAAAATCAATAAGGCTCAATCATAATTCTCTTACCATGCATGACATACAAGAACGGAAGGAAAGAAGTGGGAAAATTTTACGAACAGAAAATTGGACAGACTAATGTAAGCCAATTGAGCCACTGGCACAAGATTAATAATATTTCTGGACTTGCCTTTGTTGGAGTACAATAATAATTAAATGTATTGATAAAGTGGACTTATTGAATTACCGAGGAGAATGAGAAATATAAAAAAAAAAAAAAACGATCTTAGAAAAAAAAATTGAAAAAATAATAACGAAAAAATAAGAAAATATTAAACATGTGTCAACAAGAAAGCGTAGTCGCAGTAGAATAACGAGAAATAGATATGTGTTCACTGTATGAGGAAATAGATATCTGTAAAGAGAGTGAAATACTCGCAGCTGAAAATAAGGACACGGCTCTTGAATAGTATATTGCGTTGGGTCATGTCATATTTAAGTAAACCACCTTCCAGGTACATATATGTGCATAAACGTAGATTTAGAAAAAGAGAAGCATAGAAAGAACGTTCATGAAGGCGATGCATAGCCATACGGCTGACCGCTTTCTTTTTTCACCTCTCACTCTTTACTACGGTTCTTAAAAGATTTCCAAAACAAAAATATACCCGTGAGAATAGAGAAGGATATACGAAATAACAAAACATTACGGTGACGTGTATCACCAATCATACGAATACAAGGCAGTGCAAATAAAAGGAAGAGCTGTCAGACCGGAAGGATTACGCGTGGATGGCGTTGGAAATATTAGTAGGAGTAGCTGCAGGATAGTTTGGATTTTTAAGAATGGGGGACCCCTTAATACTAAATTTGGCCAGGATGTTAACAAGTAGAAGAAACAGTTATGGAAGTATAGGTGCAGCAGTGGGTGCAGTGACAGTGCAACCAATAATGTTACAGAGCATACAAAGACCTGTCGCATCGCCAAACTAATGCGTGAAGTGGTCAGAGGCACACCGTTGTTAGCTAACAATATGCCACTTCCTCGTGCATAAGAGAAGAATATAAAGAAGCAATTCCAATTTTAAGAATAAGAAGAGTAATAAAAAAATTATATATATATATATATATATATAAAATCTTGATATATTTTCTTAATATATCAATTGCTTCTTTATATATATTCATGTGTATATAAATCTAAGTTACGTTTGCTTATTATAATTGAGTTACCATATTAACGAACAAAGAAACACATTGTGTAACATAATATCTAATAGGCTCGTTGTGTAGTCAATTGTAACAACAATATAACACTAATAAAAAGCATTAAAATAACGATCGGACCAACAGTGAAAGAATAAGTGATATTGTACAATATATTATAACCTACTGCCATACTATATTTTACAAAATTAAATATCAATAACTTAAAGTAAAATTAAGAAGTTGCAATAAGCACTAAGACTACGTAATAATCATTAACTGTTAAATTTAGAGGATTTTGTAACAAAATATAGATTAAAAAAGCGGAAACAGTAATTGATCACGGCCATGTTTTTTATGTCAAATAATACTTAATATTGAATAATAATTAATAAATAAAAATTTTGCAATAGTGCTCTATATTATAAAGAGATGAGAGCGTGAACAAAAACAATAAATGTTGACGGACAAAGAAGAAAAATAATTTAGCGAATTTTTGTAAAGAAAAAACAAGGACAGAATTTTTTCTCTCTCAACCTTTTTACTCCTATGTCAGGAATCTCATAGACAAGGCAAACAACATTCACGAACACTACTCTATCACAAACATACAAATTAAAAAGGAAATTGCCATCAAGGACGAAAGCGATGCATCCTTGGACGTATCACGTACGATATCATAGCTACACATACGTGCCCCCCCTCTTTTTGGGTCCTACTAGAGACGATTGTAGTGGAAATGAGTGGAGAGATAAGTAGATAGGATGATAAAGGGAGCTGCTCTCTGGCTAGAACCGGCACGGACGAAGATCTTACACACGCGACGCGTTCTTCTCTCGTTTTGCATAAATAAAGACGTTGATACTAGTTCCTCGACTATTTACTTCGTGCGCACCCCAAGACCATAGAATCCTATGCAACAGTATATTTTTATGGATTTATTCAATAAAATATTATAAAATCTTCTTATGGTACTATTTAAAAAAAAATTCACTTTAATTAATATTCTAAAACAACTTATATTAGCATCATGTCAAAAATGGGATTAATAGAAGCAGTACTGAAATGAAAAGTTTTTCAGATTTATTCAATATTTACGTTGTAGTTAATTTCTTGAATAACGATATTTAAACAATTGATAATTAAAATAGTAATCGTAAGCTTAATTTTTTTTTTATAAAATTATTAATTCTAGTCATTATAATGTATAAAGTTTTGAAAATCTACCAAAAATTTAATTGATGATAGCTTACGAAAATCATTCGGTGAACAAAAAGAAATCTGTCGTAATAGTGAT
>NW_019379933.1:1898245-1965138 GCF_000648655.2 Copidosoma floridanum
TGCTATTGTTATTAAATTTTTTAAGATAAAAACTATACTAAAATCATCTAGGAAGTATCATAAATCAATGTGCAAAATTTCAGCAAAATCGGTTCAGCAGTTTTCGCGGTTAGGTATTACAACGGTTTTAGCGAATTTGCTTTATATATTAGTAAGATTTAAATATTCAAAATAGTTGCAACAAAACTAATACTTAATAATATTATGAACTTATGTATGTGATGTTACATATCTCCCCTCTCTATTTTTAAAATACGTGATGTTGATAATCGCAGTGAGTATGCTTTTTGTTTTTACTCCTGAAATAAAATATAGCTCAATAACTGTAAGGGCTCTACTGTTGGGTTAACTTTTAGCTACTGTTGATTTTCTTTCGTATATCGACGATATTGGCAAAAGTTAGTTTTGTTTCTGAAGTTTGTGTACATCGTTGTCTTTCGCAAGTAATGACATGTCTTTGACATGTCATCAACTCAAATTGTTGTTAACACAAGGGATAAGGTTATTTGTTGTTTATTTTGTGATTTGTACTTTTGATTGGTTCGGCGTATCTCGTGCGATACTCAGGTTCATCGTTTTGCTACGCTAGAATAGCACTTTTAGGATCCATGTATTTTACATATCTTTGGGATTATTTTTTCCACTCATCTCTAATGGCATCACAATATTTTAGGGTTCGAAATGGAAAAAAATAATTAGAGAAGTCTCTTTTCCTTTTTGTTTTTCTACATCCCATAGTATTAGACTCTAATACTTAAAATATTTTTGAAAAGTTTCCCTTTTTACCCTCCTTTATTTGAAACTATTCAAACCTCATATGTTAAGATCTGTTGGAAATAATCTCTAATACTTATATAAGTATTATAAAAATAAACATATCATAAAAATTATATTTGTTTATTTGGTTCTCACAGCATTATAGTTCTACTGTAAAAAATAGCATTATGTAGTATAATTAAGTGAGAGATAGTTAGTTTGTAAACTCATTACATGTTTTTGGTATTGTTGGAATTGTGCAAAAGAAGAGGATAATAGAAATCATCGCAGTTAATTATGGGTTTGTGTCCTCTTTTCTCCTCACTCTTTGATTTCTTCCTTTCTTTGATGGTTTATGTATTAAGGCATAACTTATACTGCCAGTTGTGTTGTTCTTAACTGATATTTTTTTTACCTAGTTTGCGAATATTTTTCAGATTTATTTGTGTTTTTCACAAAAGACTATGTACTTTGAGGTCGTTTTTGTATATTCAGTTTCTACATGGTGAATAAGTCATAGTGTTAAAACTGTTTTAAATATCCTTATTTAAGTATCTTGCTCCATACATATAAAGTCTGTCAAGGGATTTAGCGTTATAATTACTATTGAAATTTAGGTATAATTTTCTCTTATCATCGATACCAAATGTCATTAATAATCGGGTGTAATCATCTGGATTCATCGCAGCTGGCACCTTTGATACAATTTTCCAAGGAAGTGGGTTGCATTCTCTAGAAGTTTTATTGTTATTGGTGCTGTTCTTTTTTAGTCCTCAAATCTCTTACTTCTGGGGTCTGTTGGCGAATGTAGTATATTACCGTTTCTTTCGTATCTTCGGCCCAATCTATGTTCTCATACAATTTTTCTTCACGTTTTGCACTGTTCAATAGGGCTTCAGAATTTTCTTTCGTATAAGTGTCTCTGTATATGTTTAAAATGTAAGATCATGCCGTTAAAGTTAATTATGTACATGAATGTAGGTGAATTAAAGTCATGCTTGGGTTTTGTGCATAGGAATATTTTTATTTCTATATGAATACTTTTAGTTTAAATCTACGATATATATGACTTAAGCTTTTATTATTAACTAGCAGCCCCCCCTCTCGACTTCGCCCGAGACTTACCAAATAAAACATCGTAGTGTGTTGACATGTACTGTGAAATGATTTCAGTTCGAAATTTGAGACATATTCCTAATACATCTCAGAACAATAATCTTCTTATTAAAAACATATTTTTTCGGAATCCATATAGTTTATTTGGTCAAATAATAAGGTGTGAAGTTCAAAAAAATAATTATGCTGAAATGTACCGTGCGTTCTTTATGCCATAAAATAGTTGGTGGCCATAAAAAGCCGTTGATTTACAGTTTCTCCCGTGAAATTCACGAAAACGGCTATTTTTTAAAGCTGTTAAGATTTTAAGCCCCCAAAAAATTTATATTAAAAAAAAATTATTTTCCTCATGTCTCACAACTTTAATACCAGAGCAACAAAGTCCTGGACCTTAAACCCTACATTTTTATTGACACAAAAACACAAATACATTTTCTACTCATTAAAAAATCTGAAGTAGGATCTTTAAAGATTTAAGAGATTGCTGTGAGGGTACATTGAAAAGCTGATCTCTCACGTAATAAACTCTTTAGTTGTCGATTTTGACACTGCTGTTTCAATCTCGATAAATTTTCTGCGTCACTTTCTTAACGCCTAAGTAAATTTGTATTTATTAGATACACTTGAAGTTTTTCTTTCAGTTCACCCTCTTGCGACTTTTGGCATGCTTTAAATTTTGTGACCCCTAAAGGCTGTTTTCTGTTAACTTTGTTAAGTTCTAACATATTTGCTGGCAAGATAGGTCAACGTTTAATGGCCCTAAAAAGGACCAGTGAGTTTCCGAAGTAAACTCTTTTTTAACTGAAGTTTCCAGCAAACGTGACTGCCTGGATACCTCAGGGTGATCTTCTCTGGCCTGCTGTTGAAGCCCCAGAATGATCGGAAGAAAAATTACAAAGTCCAAAGCTTTAGAGCTACTTGTAGAGATTTTTTCCAACGGTTCCTGGTATAACGTCGAAGACGTTGGTGTCTCAAACACCTTCTTTTTTTGCAGACTCAGTTGTTTTGGTGATTAAGGTGGAGAGATTGGTTCGTGATGCTTGCTCGTTGGTTTTTCTCCATAGCTGTTAGGTTCTTCCAGCGCAGACCTTGGAGAGGATCGGTGATTCCTGGTTGAATGCTTAGAGTCAAGAGGGTAGTATAGGGTCGTCGGTCACCGGGTTTTCCAGCCTTGCGAAGAACAACTCCGCAGGTGACGTTGTGCGTCTGCTAGTGAATGGCTGACTTGGTTTAATAGTGCCCGTCTTTAGTTAATATAGTCTTTTAGTCGACGAATCGCTTCCGGAAACGGTAATAAAAATGTATTTGTTGGCAAGGTAGTTTACACTTAGGTGGATCTTAAAAAGAACCGATGAAATTGATGGTTAAGTAGGGAACGTAATTACTTATAATGGCCCTAAAAAGCGCCAGTGGTGAAACTTTCAGGCTATTCTTTATTATTATTTCTGATGATAAAGAGCTGGCTACGGGTTGCTTGATTCTTACCCTGGGAGTCTCGATGTACGGAGACTGTGATGGAGAGAGATACGCCGCTGACCAAAGAATATCTCGTCTCGGGTCGTTCCCTGGATAACCAACCGCTCATCGTTAGATGGGAACATGTAGGTAAGCGCGGTGGGGACGCGACGACCAAGAAGGTAGCCATTGCGGCTGCCCGTGCCCTTCAGAGCTGTTTTCTATGGCTTAAGTTTGTAGCAAAAAATTCTCTAACTGCACCTGGTGGGATGGTTGGACTGCTACACAACTCTGAAGAGTTGGTGCAGACTGTGCTCTGGCTAGATATGTCTCTTGGTATTGTGTCAGAGACGGCATCGGTTGGAAGTAATTTTTTTTTTTTTGATCGCATTCGTCGAGATTCAGGGTAAATGGACACCTAGGTCCCTTCCCCCTTCGAGAAGAGTGTCGTCCGTAACCGGGATACCCAGCTGCAAGACTGTCATCAGCATCTTCTATACAGCTCGTTGAACTGACGAAGCTCTACTACATCACTATCGAGACGCTCCGGCCTATTATAACCACACTTATTTAATTATGTTGCAGGTAGCTTCGATTTTATGTCGACGCCACCTAGCGGATTTTACTGAACTAAAGTGAAAAGCTGGCGTATTTTTGCAAAACTTTGAGCTTATTTATTGCTATTGTTATTAAATTTTTTAAGATAAAAACTATACTAAAATCATCTAGGAAGTATCATAAATCAATGTGCAAAATTTCAGCAAAATCGGTTCAGCAGTTTTCGCGGTTAGGTATTACAACGGTTTTAGCGAATTTGCTTTATATATTAGTAAGATTTAAATATTCAAAATAGTTGCAACAAAACTAATACTTAATAATATTATGAACTTATGTATGTGATGTTACATATCTCCCCTCTCTATTTTTAAAATACGTGATGTTGATAATCGCAGTGAGTATGCTTTTTGTTTTTACTCCTGAAATAAAATATAGCTCAATAACTGTAAGGGCTCTACTGTTGGGTTAACTTTTAGCTACTGTTGATTTTCTTTCGTATATCGACGATATTGGCAAAAGTTAGTTTTGTTTCTGAAGTTTGTGTACATCGTTGTCTTTCGCAAGTAATGACATGTCTTTGACATGTCATCAACTCAAATTGTTGTTAACACAAGGGATAAGGTTATTTGTTGTTTATTTTGTGATTTGTACTTTTGATTGGTTCGGCGTATCTCGTGCGATACTCAGGTTCATCGTTTTGCTACGCTAGAATAGCACTTTTAGGATCCATGTATTTTACATATCTTTGGGATTATTTTTTCCACTCATCTCTAATGGCATCACAATATTTTAGGGTTCGAAATGGAAAAAAATAATTAGAGAAGTCTCTTTTCCTTTTTGTTTTTCTACATCCCATAGTATTAGACTCATAAGTCTTTTTAGTACAATATTTGGTGTATCTTTTTTTTCGTTTTTTGCTGAGGTTGATAAAGAGATCTTTTTTGCATGACGAATAGTAGATTTCATCTTAAAAGTAAAAAATGTTTAAACTTCTTTTCCCTACTTTAGTATTTTATCAGGTTTCTAAATAAATTAGTCACTAGCGTGGTTGGTGGTTATAGTTTTATGATTATACCTACGTAAATCTGGAAGTACGTGCATTTTCTTGAAATTTTTTTTATTTTCTAATTATTTAACAACTGTATGTAAAGGATAATCTGTGTTAACTTTAGTCCTCATTATTATTTTATCATGCAAGTTTATCATGGAGCCTGCAAGAAAAATAGTAATTTATTGATTTATGAGTCTATTTCCAACTTTTGTAGTGTATGGCGTGGGAGTATCAAATCCCATGATTTCATTACAGGTCAAGTTTTGTATGATTTAGATTTATTAAGTTCCTTTTAAATTTCGTCGTAAAGTTTAGTTCGTTCGTGTTCTTTTGCTTTCTGTTATATATTAACTCGGGGTTCTATGTTTAATGGTTGGAAGGTGCGTTTTATACACTTTTCCGAGACACTACATTTTATTGTCCTTTTGCTACAACTTATAGCTTTGTTGATAATTAGTGCTACTATAGTTATAATTATAATAGTTTTAATGACATATTAAAATAAAATAAAACTTCGTTTTTTCTTCAATTTGCGGATTCGTATTTAGTCCACTTGGTTTGCTATGTTTTGTACATTTAGTTGTTTATCTATCCATGTTTGTTCATAAAAATGTAGTTCTTAATTCGATTTTATAGCGTCATAGAAGGCAGTAGTGTCCCCTCAAGGATTTACGTAATACAGTTACGTTCAAGTTCATTTCTACCTGATAGGTACATTGTATCTCAGTGATAATCTCATGTTTACTAGTTAAGGTTAGTTAGAGAATTTTTTATATGTACCCATCCTTTATCTGTAAAAGACCTACACCTTTCACTATTTCTTGCTAATTCATTTCATTAGGACAGATGATACTCTGATAAGTAAATTTATTGACTTTCCATTTTCTGTGTAAGTATTGTTTCACAGTATTTAAATACTTTTCGCTCAGGTCGTGATAACATAAGAATTTCACATCTATTAATTGAAAAGGATTCCTCAAGCTATTTCATAGCTAAGCGTACATAACCAAAAACTGTTTTATTACATTAATTATATTGATTTAAAGTAACTTTGTTATGGGTATAAGGGTGTGACGGTTTTATGTAGGCAGATCTATTTTTTCCAGCTTGAGGTATCATGACTGGATGTAGTCTATAGAGATTATGAGGGGCTCGATCTACGAGTGCAAATGTAACATAACTATGGTCTTAATATTATGATAAACAACATCCAATTTGCTGAGAGTTTTCATTTCGCCAGCATAAAGGTTCTCTACTGGTACTCTAAATTATAGGCTCCCTGCTAGGTTCTTCAGACCCTGGGCTACGGTTCTGAATATTTTTGGATAAAATAACTTTGGAAGCGCTTGACCTTTTTATAGATTACGTAAAATGTCAATCAGATGTTCATGGGAACGAATAATATCATCTACGTAGCTACAATACTTCTAACGTAAGTTGATCAGTGTTTCAGATACCTGTCGAGGGTTAAATCTTATCCTGAAGCTTATATGTCAGCAACTTGTTATAAAATATACTAATGGCGTTTCGTAGTATAACATGGTTCTTTTAATGCAGATACAAAAATATGGCTATTTTGTTCATACAATTTAATATATTAGTTTTCATTAGCATGCAGATTGTTGATGTTAGTGTTCATAACGTTAAATATGTCTTCTGTGTCTAAGCCGAAGAGTTCTTTAGTAATACTTCCAACAATCCCAAAAGATTTCAGTTTTCTCATTCTTATGCTAAGAAGTGAGATAAAGTTATTTTCCCCATGGGTTCCCACACCAAGTTGCACAATAAAATATTGAATGGTTGCATTTAATGCTTGAGGAAGTGTGTTCTCATTTTATTTTATTGATATCAAGCCATGTCACTATCTACCAATCAGCTCTTTTAATTTCTGTTATGCCGATTTGTTCGTAGTAAAGGCCAGTGTTTGTTTCCAGTGGTTATTTACTATAGTTGCAATAATTTGCATAGTTCAAATCTTCGCCATTTTCAGACACTATTTTTTTTTAAAGACACGTAAAATGTAACTCATACAAGGATATTATGGTTAGAGGACTAGCTTTGATTTATCTGTGTATTTTTATGTGATTTTACCATCGACTTTTTTAAAGTGTACATTATTTTCTCCTAAAACTATTTTTACTTTTATAAGCTTATTATAGTAGTGATTTAATTTATAGAAACGCACTTCCTCGCTCTAGTGATCTACTCATTTAGGGTTTGTATACTAATATGGTTTGGTAATTGATATTTAAGGTTTTCATAAGCTGTTCCTATGAATTGTACATAAATGTAGCCCGTCTGCCTCATAAAATTGCTGTTGGTGTAGCGTAAACTAATATTAAATTTTGTACGAATGCATCGACTAGCGTACTTGATTTTTAATCTAGTACAGAGACCAATGAGATGTACCTATTTTAATCACACTGTATTGCTAGCAAGTGGTAATTACCATTTAGCGTCATTTTCAATTTACCGTCAGTATCAATAGAAACTTAATCAAAAGCTTCAATCAATGTATCTGTAAGTACTAAGGGTTCTCTTGTTTTTAAACCATTTAATCTTTTTCCCTTGACATTTACTGCATTATCGGGTGCGATTTAGAATGTGATTTTTCATGTCCAGCCAGTGAAACCGTTCTCTTGTTTTCTGATATGTTTCGTTTATTCTCTTATAACCTCCAACAGGGCTGTCATATGGCGATTTGTATTATGTTCTTAAATTTAAAAAAAATTAACCTTACCTTAACAGACACTAGTTTGTATAAGTGTTTTATAAAATGTTCTTAATAAAATTTCTGTTAGTAGTCCAGGTTCGAACTTGTTTGTAAAATCTGTCCTTCTTGAAATTTGAAGAGTTTCAAGATTTTGCCTCAATAATTACTTCCTGAGTGATTTGAAAGCTTTCATAAGACCTGCTGAAGTTATTAAGTCGATAGGAGTCTCACTAACAATGATTCATAGTATGTTATGTCCTTCATTATTTATTGTTATTATTATAGACCCTACTTTTAGTTTCTTTGATTTCAAATAATTAAAGTCCAGTGCACCCGTCTATTTCAACAGTCTTGTGACAGATGTAACTGGTTGACATTTTTTACGAATAAAATGAACCATATCGTCTCTTTTGTATGGAAGGCAATATCTAGTGTCATACTTTGTCATTAGCTTTGTCCATGTACGTTTTAATAATTATCAGTACTACTGCTACCATCTCTAAGACATGCGTACACTTTTGCATCCTTTTTTTTCTATTGATTGATTGGTTAGAAAGGGTATAAGTCTGATAGTAAAAAGAAATCACTTGCAGTACTGTCGTTAATTGATTTATTTTTATCGCAGTTTGTTCGTTTGTTGGTATTTTTATTTGAGCTATCCGGGGGCTCCTTTGATATTTGTTTAAAGTCAAGTGATTTAAATCATCTGATTTTTGTCATAGTACTCGTTTGCATCAATTTACTTGAACTTAATGGTGTATTTACCCTGAATATGTGGGGAAATTGATAATTTTTCTTTTGTCATATATTTCCTTAAAATTTCATCTTCATTATATACGGATTTAAAGTCAACTGTACGTCTTGATACATCTGAAATTTTTTTATCCAATACCGAATTATGAAGTCTTTTGTGGTCATAATTGTCTATCTTAGTCAATATATCTTGAATCTTGGAATCTGGTTTATCACCATGAAAAGATCTAGTTAAGAATAAAAAGTACGTTTCAGCTTGTTTAAGTTTATCGTCATTGTTAGTCTTGTTCCAATATTCTAGAAAACTTTGATTAGATTTTTTTGTTAACTTTCGTACATCTTAGTAAGTAACCTTATAAATCTTACTTCTCGTAGTTTTAAGTTGGTCTTCAGGAGCGATGTTATTTGAATCTTCACTAAACGAAATAGGTGTAATGGAGATCTTAGTATTTAACGCGCTGGAGTCTGAACCAGTATCGCTATTTAAGTCTACTTTCGTTTCAGTCAGTTCTTGTTATGTTCCACTTCGTCTAGGATCATACACTGGTGGGTGTATATCTTCTCCTGAAGATTTTTTAGTATCACTAGGGTTGTTTACAGAATACATACTTGGCCTTGATGATGCACCGAGATTAATTATTTCTCTGACTGGTAATTGCAGAATTGCATCAAGGTACATTCCTTCATTTTCAATACTATTTGATTTTATTCTGATTTTTTTGTATTCGTATCACTAGCATATGATGTTGAGGCTATTGATTTTAAAAATTTTAATTTCATTGAGCTAAATCTTTTTGATTTATTTTGAGTGACATTTCTTAATATACTTAGGCAAGATACAGATAACGTCTGTAGCTGTAAAAATAATTTTCTTCAAGCCCTTTGAGCACTCACATAATGATCTTATTCCAGCAGTTTAGTGTTTATTTTCATTTAAGAGGATGTCTGAGGCCCCTGGCCATTTTAGGTACGTATGTTCCTGATTTAGTCATGCTCCTAGGTTTTGTTATTTCTACTGCCTTCTTCAAGGTCATTGGCAATATTTCAGGTTCGATCGTCTTTGAATTAGACGTTCTTTTTAGTCTTTCTCTCTGCGTTGTAATTCTGTTTCCCTTTTTTCCTATTTTTGTCAACCCATCATAATTTCTCTTTGTAATGGTTTAACTGATATTTATATTGTGTTCTGCGTACAGGAATAGTTCAACTGAATTTCTAGACAAAACATCAGCGTTGGTATTGAGTTTTCTGGCTTGTATTTAAAAGTGTATTCATAATCAGTGAATTTAAACATCCAGCAAATTAAATGCTGTCCTGGATCGTTTATTATGTTAATCCAATTTAATGGCTTATGATCGGCTACAAGAACAAATTTATTTCTGGATAAGTAAGAATGGATACGATGCATTGCATACAGTGCAGCCAGGCATTTCTTTGTAGTCGTAAAATAATTTATCCTCATTTAGAGTTATTCAAAGATAGGCAACAGGATGTGCAAACCCATTTTCTTCTTGACTTAATACTACGTATGCAGATTTATTTTTTGGTTATTTAAATGGTTTACTTCTTTTTTCTTTCTTATTTTTATTCTTTTTATCTTTTTTGGGTGTGGTTCAAGTCCTCGTTGACTTACAATATGCCCAAGATGATCAGTCCTGATCAACTAGGTCTTTTGTGTAAATAATAGTACCAACTAATACACTAATTTATATGAACCTCTTGATATGAGATCCATTAGCTGTTGAAACGTGGCAGGTGCATTTTTCAAGCCTTCGTGCATTTGTCTGTGTTGATAATGTCTATGGGGAGTCATCAATGCTATTTTATTCTTATTATGTTAAGCCATAGGAATTTGTTGGAACCCACTTGCTAAAAAAAAAACTGAAAAGTATATGGATCCTCTTAACTGATCCATAATATCTGTAATGTTAGGCCACCAATGGTCTTTTTATTGAGATCTTGAAAATCAATTACTACCTTCTATCTTAGATTTCAAAGGCTATCAAATTTCTTAGGAACAATTCAGAGAGATAAATTATACTGTGATGACGAAGGCTTAATTGTTCCGTTGGTAAGTTTTTCTGCTACGTGTTCTTTTAAAAATTTTTTTAAACACTTGCGGGTGATGATATTATTTAATGTTAATTTGAATTTTATTTTCCGTTGGGGTTTTATGTGCGACGAGATTTATACAGGATAAAGGATCTTTCAGTAATAAGAAGATATCTGGGTATTCGGAAATCAGTTGATGAATTCAGTCTCATTCTTCTTGGTTTAAGGGGCTGATACGAACAAGTTTTCTAAGCTCTCTAACTCTCTTGTTTCTTTTTAATCATTGGTTTCTCATATCCACTACTAGTATCAAAATCAAGTTGAGGTACAATGTATTTGAAGGGTATAATTTCTCTTGGATTTATTTTAATCGTAACATCATCCTCAATATTGTTTATTGCCATAACATTACAGTGGCCACTCCCATTTCTTACTATTTTTTCCCCCAGATACTCATCTTCATGTTCTATGTAGACACGTGGCAAGTATCCTTCACTTTAATTAGTATTAATCAATTAGTGCAGAGAGTTTCAGCTTAACTGGCAAGGTGTTTCACCGGAGGCACTCACACTGTGCCTATGGATTAGGTATGATATCAGTAAAAGTAAGAAGTTGAAAATGGGTGCGGTAATACACCCCCACACAAAGGTGGTGAGTGGGTGATTCCGGCGTCTAGGCATGTAGGCTGTCGTGGTAACCTGGTAAAAAAAAAAAAAAAATTGGTATTAATCAAATTAATTGTCATATTAATTTCGAAAATAAATATTACCTTTTATGTCTACAAATTTTTCATATTCAGATATATTTGAATTCTCGTGCCAGTCTACGATGTATTCGTTGTAAATTTTTTGTTAACTAATTTTATTTCTATGATATTCAGTCTCTTTCTTAGTATTAAGGGTGAAATCTTAAATTTGATTTTCCTACACTTTTTTCTTAAGTTTTATTGCCATCCGTTTTTTCATCTCTTTTCAGCTGCTCTATAACTTAAAGTGTTTAAAAAAGAAATAGGATTCATTACATCATTATCTCATTTGATACCATTATGATAATATAATAGTGTGACTCGTCATTCTTTACAAAAGTTTCGATCTAACAGGCTGCCATCTCTAATGAAAAATTGATAGAAATGACAGAAAAAATGTCAGACTTTCCTTATATAGTTAAATATGTTGCTTCTATAGTTGAAATTGGGTGAAAAAATATATTCGAGTCAGTACTACTGCTACCATCTCTAAGACATGCGTACACTTTTGCATCCTTTTTTTTCTATTGATTGATTGGTTAGAAAGGGTATAAGTCTGATAGTAAAAAGAAATCACTTGCAGTACTGTCGTTAATTGATTTATTTTTATCGCANTTTTGATTTCAAGAAATTTTTGCATGTAGAAGCTATAATGAGATGGTAAGTTATAATTAGCGGTTTTTTAAATTTCTTCGTAACACTTTGCTGATATATAATTAATTATAAATAATAAAAAAAAAAAATTTTTATTTGTGAGTACCAATATATAAATATACAGTATATGTCTCTAGTGTAAATGCTTAACTAAAAAAAATATACTATTATTTAATACACAATGTTGTCTTGTTCGTTTCTTTTATTTTTATGACACCAACCTTTTCCTTGTTTATTTTATCGTTTATACATAAATGTACTATTTTTGAAATGAAACTTCTTTAGGTGTGCCTTAGATTGGGAGTTAACCCGTGAAACAAGCGAGCGAGCGAGCGAGCGAACGCTGCCGTTTACATATGTGTCCAAATATTATCTGTACGTATACCAACTGCGCCTCAGGCAGGAAATCTATTGTTTGTCTGTATCCTTTTCCCTCTCTCCCTCCCTCTTGCATGCGCACAATAGTGAGCCGCAATTACTTTGTCTACATAAATTTTTTTTTTTATAATGGTGCTCTACGTCTGGCTGCATTAATAAGGGCACTACTATGGTTACTTAGCACTTGGGAGAGGGACAAGGAAAGGGATGGGTGCCCCCCCCTTTACTGGGAGGGGGGTAGGGGAAAATTAGACCATTTTTGCTGCGAGAAGGTTGCCTCAACCCTTCTTGAGGAGCATTGCGTGATGAAAAAGCACATGTGAAATTTACAGAGGTACTTGCCCGAAAAGTCGCACTGGCCGGGAATCGAATCACGGTCTCCCGCGTGCCAATCCACGACCTAGCTGACTGAGCCAGCGCACGCTCTTACCTATATAAATGATATAGCTTCTCTCTACCTCTATACATACAGTAGACAGTCAATCGATCCGAAAAATCACCAGCGCAAGTGGACGGAATAATAGTCAAGCGATCATCCGTCTGACTACCAACTGTGGCTAACTCTGCTTAACTTTCCAGATCGACGAGACTGCAACTCTACCACTGCGCTACCGTGTCGGTAGTAGGTATACCTCCTGCTGCATGGTGGAAATCGTAGTTTGATTGTAATACGGTCTAAACTGGGCCTCTGTTACAGCTAAGGTACTGTCAGGTAAATAATGTCTGACACAAAACATCACTTAATCTCTTGGAAGTCTTCGAAAAACAGTAAAAATCGTTCTTTTTCCTGTTTATCTTTTCGTTTGTATGTATGTATATAAAAAAACGTACGTAAAATATTAAATATGTATGATACGACAACTTAACTTTTGAAAACAAGAAAAAACGCTGTATCTTGAAAAAGAAGCAAAATTGTCTAAAAATAACAATTTCTTCGGGTTTTCTAAAGGAGATCTACATCATCGAAGTGCACAAATAGAGAGGGGTTGGACTATTAACAAACCTCAGTTTTTTGATTTTTCGACTGTATTTTGAAAAGAACAAGTCAAAAAAATTTTTTTATTCAGTATGGCCTGTTCATAAAATTAATACGGACTTTGACATAATCTTCGAAATAATTTGTTACAACATAACTTCCCAAAATTAGAAAAACAGTCGTATCTTGAACAGAAAACCAGATAGGTCAAAAATAATTTCACGTATAGAGAAGAATTATTGAGGTGCAAAAATGTTACACGGATTCATACAATTAATCATAATAATTTTGAAAACAATAAGTTATATCTCAAAGGCAAAACTACAACGTTCATATCCTACCTATAAATTGATTTACTTTCTGTTCTCTATAGTGTATTATAAAAAAAAATGTCACGGGACCAAAACCAATATTCTTTTTGTTAATTTTAAGACCACTGGAAGTTAGTTAAGTATGAATGAATTTTAATTTTAAACTATAAGTTATTATAGAAAACGAATAAAAAGAAAAATTATAATTTTACAATGGAAAAGAGCTACATGTTCATTGTAATTTTTAATCTTAATAAGATATAGTGGATTATTTTTTTTTTATGGTGACCAAAATTAAAGAAAATTTTTGTGTGTGAGATACAAAGATTTCAACAAGAATTTGCAGTACACATACGATGTTATATCAAATGCTCGAATATTAGTTTCAAATAAAAGGAATTTTTGTCTCACGTAACGAGACGAAAGTATCTTCTTTTGGCGCTGTATAGTGCAAGTTTTTATTTCATTCTGCATTACATGACCAACAATTCGTACATGTATTACATATATCATAGCAAACTGGGAAGTGCGTAGAATGCGCGAATCACGTACAAAATAAGTAGTATTTATAAGTATATATCCTTTATGTACGTGCATGCTCGAATACGTAATAATATTAAAATTTTTACTTTTTCAATATGGTATTCTTAAAGACCTATTGGAATTAGGTACACTTAAATTTTTTCAGATTTAATTATACAGACTTGAATAACTTTTGAGTTTCAATTTTGCCGGGAGTCCCGAGACCCAGACCTAGTTTTCTTTATAATTATAACGGACTACGCCATATACTATGCTCTCCACAAAGGTACAGCATTTAGACGTTCGCCCACACTGCACTATGTGGGGCGTTTCAAGTTAGTCACTCACATGCTTCTTTGAACTATGTTTGCTGTTTCTTTTAAAATAAAAATAGTAATAATAGAACACATCATAAACAAATAGCAAGGGACCAAACCACGTTCTGCTACCAACTATGTTAAACGATTATGATTATCTTTTAGAGTTAACGTCAACAATAAAACACCATTTGGTTTTTCTTGAGTAAAAGTTGTTTTATTTAGGTACTTGTCAATATTTCGTCCCATCATCGAAACTTTTTTAAGACTGTAAATACTTTAATATAGATACAGGCTTATTATGCATAAAATATCAAATAAAAAAAGGGTATAGTTACAATACAAGTGGGGCCTTTCCCTTTTTTACGCAAAAACCTCACGCACTATATACCAAAAGTTGATTTTATACACAAAGCATTTTATTAATAACAGAGATAACTTTTTCTATTATAAACCGTAGGTAGACTGTTCACATTGACGGACAAACAGTCAATGAGATTACAAGGACACCATCTTCATGCACATGTATATATTAGTGGTCAAGTTTAATTATCTAGCTATTAGTGGAACTACGTATGAATATGAGAGCGTGGATATAGTTACAAGAAGTACATAAGTACAGATTAATACGTTTTTGTTAGTTTCGACTTGAAGTACTATTATTTAGTTGTTTCTTGTTAAACTGAAATATGGTACATTTGTATGTTTAGATAATTTATCCAAATCATTTTTTCTATTGACGTTAGGGTCAAAGTAAAAAATGTTTAGCATTTCTATGATTTCTCTATTTATTTGGTTTTGTTCAGTACTCATTATTTCTTATATTTTTGTTATTTATGTTAATATTGAAGTCTAAACTATGGTTATATTCCCTCGTATGTAGAAAAAAGACAGACTTTCAGATTTATTTTTCTATAGTCTCTCATGTTCTCTTAATTTAGTCGTAAGTTTTCGTGAACTTTGGCCTACGTAGATATTGTTACACTTTTGACATATAGTTGTGTATATGACGTGTGTTTTTTATCCTGTGCCTAAGGTATCTTTTTTCAATCTTATAATTGAAGGTAATTTGTTGTTAATACTGCTTATTACACTAATATTTTTTGATTTCAAGAAATTTTTGCATGTAGAAGCTATAATGAGATGGTAAGTTATAATTAGCGGTTTTTTAAATTTCTTCGTAACACTTTGCTGATTCTTGTTACTATAACAGTATTTTTTAATCATTCTTTTATTATTTTTGTAACAAAATTTTCTGGATAACAGTTTTCAGACAGCACACGTTGCATGTATAGAATGTTCTTAGTTCTGAATTTACTATCATAGATTCTAAAAATTTTGTCAATAATATTTATAACAATGCTTTTTTTCACTGACATTGGGTTGTGTGTGGTGATTTAATACACGATTAGTACGGCTTAATTTTTTGTATCAATCTAGAGAATAATTTTTGTTGTCATGTCTAATGATTAACATATCTAAAAAAAGTAAGGAGCTGTTGATTTTGTTTTCCACTGTAAATCGTATGAAACTATTGTAACTTCTTAATTTGTTTAAAATATTGTGTACTTGTGTTTTTTTGAACTATTGCGAACATGTCATCTACATAACGTTTGTATAGCAAAATAATATCTTGTAGTTTAGATAATACATTCTCTTTAACTTATTCTAAAACTAGTTTCCTATCATTTGACATTGATCGGATAGCTATACTATTGAAGTATCAACATGAATGTATTAGGTATACAGGTAATATGTCATAATATCTCAAACGTACTAAGTATACTCCCTGGTTAAAAGCTAGTTTTTTATTCTTTAAATTATGGTCAAGTTTTGAAAACTGTTTTTTAGACCTATTCCAAATAATTCATGTAAGTCATACACTATTTGATTGCAAGTATAGGTGTCTAAGTATAAAAGTTTTTTTTCCGTCTCCTCAAGGCTGAGAAAACTTTAGTCAAAAAATCTTGTGTTCTCTTGTAGTTATATGTTCTTAGTAGTAGCTGTTGGTGTGTACGTGAGTGGCGCTTTCTCGTAGCAAAAGAAGATTGCAGAAGTAAAGTGTCAAGTGATGCTAGATACAACAGCAAGCCAAAGCAATACAAAAAGAACATCTTAAATATGCTCATATTAACTGAAAACAGGAACTCTCTTAAAAATTCCACTTGCTCGTTTTTTGATAACTTGAACATTGTTTAAGGTTCACGTCAAAAATAAAACACTACTTAATGCTGATATAGATTTGAAACAAGTTAAAGAAAATGTATTATCTAAACTACAAGATAATATTTTGCTATACAAACGTTATGTAGATAACATGTTAGCAAAAGTTTAAAAAAACACAAGTACACAATATTTTAAACAAATCAAGAAGTTACAATAGTTTCATACGATTTACAGTGGAAAACAAAATCAACAGCTCCTTACTCTTTTTAGATATGTTAATCATTAGACATGACAACGGAAATTATTCTCTTGATTGGTACAAAAAATCTAGCCGTACTAATCGTGTATTAAATCACCACACACAACCCAATGTCAGGGAAAAAAGGCATTGTTATAAATATTATTGACAAAATTTTTAGACTCTATGATAGTAAATTCAGAACTAAGAACATTCTATACATGCAACGTGTGTTGTCTGAAAACTGTTATTCAGAAAATTTTGTTACAAAAATAATTAAAAAAAAATTGAAAAATACTGTTATAGTAACAAGAATCAGCAAAGTGTTACGAAGAAATTTAAAAAACCGCTAATTATAACTTACCATCTAATTATAGCTTCTACATGCAAAAATTTCTTGAAATCAAAAAATATTAGTGTAATAAGCAGTATTAACAACAAATTACCTTCAATTATAAGATTGAAAAAAGATACCTTAGGCACAGGATAAAAAACACACGTCATATACACAACTATATGTCAAAAGTGTAACAATATCTACGTAGGCCAAAGTTCACGAAAACTTACGACTAAATTAAGAGAACATGAGAGACTATAGAAAAATAAATCTGAAAGTCTGTCTTTTTTCTACATACGAGGGAATATAACCATAGTTTAGACTTCAATATTAACATAAATAACAAAAATATAAGAAATAATGAGTACTGAACAAAACCAAATAAATAGAGAAATCATAGAAATGCTAAACATTTTTTACTTTGACCCTAACGTCAATAGAAAAAATGATTTGGATAAATTATCTAAACATACAAATGTACCATATTTCAGTTCAACAAGAAACAACTAAATAATAGTACTTCAAGTCGAAACTAACAAAAACGTATTTATCTGTACTTATATACTTTTTGTAACTCTATCCACGCTCTCACATTCATACGTAGTTCCACTAATAGCTAGATAATTAAATTTGACCACTAATATGTACATGTGCATGAAGATGGCGTCCTTGTAATCTCATTGCCTGTTTGTCCGTCAATGTGAACAGTCTACCTACGGTTTATAATCGAAAAAGTTACCTCTGTTATTTATAAAATGCTTTGTGTATAAAATGAAACTGTTGGTTTATAGTGGGCGAGGTTTTTGCGTAACAAAGTGAGAGGTACTACAGGTATTGTAACTTAACCATTATTTTATTTGATATTTTATATGCAATAAGCTAATATATATGTACATATCAATGTTTTGACAGTCTTGAAAAAGTTTCGATGATCAGACAAAATATTGACAAGTATATAAATAAAACAATTTTAGCTCAAGCAAAACCAAGAGGTGTTTTATTGTTGACGTAAGCCCTAAACAATGTTCAACATATTAAAAAACAAGCAAGTGGAAGTTTCGAGGGAGCTACTCCTCCCAGATTATGCTTACCATTGTATCCTGCTTTCGATTGAAAACTTAAGGTTGTGGACTGCAGTCTCACGCTTCTAAACAGGCTGCAGGACCAGCAAACAATGCACCTATTCATTTTCAGGAAACAGGTTCTTTTAGAAAAGAAAATAGAGAAAGCTTTACAAAATATGCGTGTTAACGTACCTTTCTTTTTTCTAGCAGCTTAGGGTAAATTGGATTAACAGTATAAATAGCTTTTACTTTTTTTGACTTGTTTTTAATTTGGTTATTTCTATTTGGTGTAAATACAAATTACTCGTACGAAAAGACAAAGGAAAGAAAATAATAGTACGTCACTCTTCAGTAAGTTGTGTAATTAAGTTCATCACTTGATACGTAGCAGCAGGCTACTGACTAAAGCGCCATGAGAAGAAATGCACCTTGTGCGAAGTTTTAGTAAAAACTTCTCTCTTTTACATACTATGGGGCTGGCACTTGCTGACTTGTTGTTTTATGCTTAGCGACTCGCTTTGTTTATCACCCGACTCTCCTGAAAGCCACGAAGTACACATTCAGCTTTGTTAGGAAATGACTTTTATTACGGATGAATCTTTTAACATCTTTATAATTTTATCATTGAGCAAAATAAATTTATTTTTCCCTAAGGCAGTGTGCGCATATCTACCTGCAGCGCCTCGTGTGATGCTTAAGATCTAAGCTTGGATACTCCTTGACACGTTAGTCGATGTCCATAAGGCAGCATATGCTTATTTACCCGTAGCGCCCCCTGAGATGCTCAACTCCAGCGTTGGGCGCAATGGTGTAAAGTTTGATGCCAAACCCAACAGTATATCCATGAACCGTAGTAGAGCTCAGCACAATCACTGATCAAGCTGTGGACTAACACTGAGTCAGCAGTATAATTATGAATTTTTTTTTTTTTCATTGCAATACTGAATTTCTCCATGGGCTACTTCTATTTTTTGTTACTTTTTTCAGTTGAGTAACTGCATTTTTTTGTCTCAGCTTTTCTTCAGACTTCGACTCAGCTTCACTTTTTTTTTGTTTTCTTGTCAATAATAGGATTCTTATTACTTCTTTTACTGCATCCTGCCACAATGTTTCGCACCTGCTAGTAGAATGTAGGACGTACTTTTGGCAATATCAGCACCATTTTCTATTATCCACACCATTCCAGTCATCTGCATCTGATTTCCCGATGAGCGCATTGCTGCCGACAAGCCCTGCCATGGCCATCATACTGTCGCTTGGCGTCATTCGTCCTGAATCTCTTTTTTAAACTATGATTGAACAGTGAAGACTTAATTCATTATCTACAGTAATAGCTGTCTCTTCTAATATCTTTAGCTGTAAACCTGGAGCGTTCTGTAACGACAAAATTTGTCAATGAAGTTAATTAATGATAATTAGATGTGGGACTAATCGGCCGCTAGGTCTCGCACTTCATCGAGGTCCCGAAATGTCCTATAAAATATTTCTTATTTAAGGCGAGAATTTTTTACTTTCTTATCTTAATCCTTTGTTCGAATAATGAAAACTGCTCAGGGTTTCCATTATACAGAGTTTTTTTGAGATACGTGAAAGTACACCAGATCTACTCCCACATTTTGGGCTGCCAGTGGCTCCCTCCGCCCTGTGCGTTTGTTAAGCGGTAGATACCAAACTACACAACTTTGCTTAGAAGGACGCAGAGGCCCCGAAAAACGTGCTAGCGTACGATTGAGCTAGACTTGCCTCAGGTCTGGCTTGAAAAAATCTAATGCCCGTTGGACGTGCCAAACGCATCTCCCATGCGAGCGCGAAGGTAAATTTTATCGGGCCGTATGAACGATGCGTTCAGGGACCGGAACAGATGCTTCAGTTACGACCATCAGCTGTTTCGACTCTTGATCAACCATTCCAGGTCTAACCATTTGGAGACAGCTTTCCCGATGGGCACATCCACGGTGACCACGAGGCGGCGTGTCTGCCAGTTCCCGCCTGGAACTGAAAAGAGGGTTTCCATTATATAGAGGGAAATGACGCACGGAGAAGCACACAGTGATGTCCTCCGAGTCGGGTGACGCTGATCCAGAAATTATTAATCTTAGATAATTATTCTTTCGTTTTTTTTGACGAAGTGTCACTATAAACTAATCTTCCTTCTTCCCTCATAGAAAGATATATTTTGCGAAAAATCAACAATTTTATTAACCCTTTAGGTATAGACAGAACTAAGTTCTTAGATGGAATTAACTTTCTCATCAATCCTTATTATTTCTCTTCCAATAGTAATGTATATAAACAATCTTGTGGAACTCCTATGGGAGGTTGCTGTTCACCTTGGTTCGTGGAAATCATACTGGAATCTTTGAATTGTTCCCATGATTCTGTCTTACTATATTTGAGATGTGTTGATGATTGCTTATTAGTAATAAAACTTGATCAAATAAATCATGTCCTAAACCTTTTCAACAATTTGAATACTTATATACAGTTCACAGTCGAATATGAAGTCAATAATTTAATTCCTTTTCTAGATATTTATATTACTCGTATTATGGATTCCATTAGTACAATAGATTTACACAAAAAATTTTCAGCTTCCTGTAGAATACTCAATTTTTTTTTTCACACAATCCACAATGCCAAAAATCGCCATTGTATTCTCTATAATTGACAAAGCCTTTAAACTCGTAGACTCCTTGTTTGGATCGAAGAATATTATAGCAGCTCGTAAGACTCTTATTGATAATGCGTATCCTTAATATTTTATTAACAGATACGTAAAGGCTAGAATCAGTTCCCTTAACAGACAGAAAAAAAGTTTACAAGAATCTCACAGTCAAAATCTTCAAGAATGTTATACAAGAGTGGATTCTCGATTTTCGAATTGGTCTGGTTCAAATAGGAATGTGTTCCTTGCCGTTCTTTATTTCCGACCTATGAAGACAACTCTGCGTAAGGCCCTGCCTAAATACAACATACGGGTTGTTTATACGGGTTCAGGGAGTTCAGGGGAAGATAGAATGTGGGTGTGGGATGTGTTATGTTGGCCAAAATAAAAGACACCTTTGGGTGCGCTTTCGAGAACACGAAAGTTACATAAAAACAGGGATAAAAGGTCTGCTCTTTACTGTCATTCTATAAATTTTCCGCAGGGCTTCGAGTTCGAGAAAGCAGTGATTTTAGATCAAAGGCCTAATAAGTATAAACGCAAATTTTCGATGAAGTGATTTTTATATTATTAGCTTATAACAATATAAATAGACAATTATATACAATAAAACATAATAAGTATTAGAAAAAATTGTATTATTCAAAATCAAAAATAGTATAAATGTTAAATTATAGTTTTCAATAGTTAATTATTTTATAAAAAAAAACATGTAAAATTATCATATTCAATATAAACGGTTCATTTAAAATTCCGCACATCTTTTCTACATCCTCGATATAGTGCCTCGTTCGTTTTGTGATTCATATTTAGTATGTGTTTTGATTTTAACAGGCTTTCACTTTCAACATGTCAGTACCGCCTTAATATCACTCTTTAGATAAACAAATTTTTATGTTTATGACAGAATTGTATTCTTAAGAACATGACTTTTATTGAACTAAGTAGAGTTCGTAAATATATGGACTAAATTATAGGCACAATGGGTGTCCATGATGCGTGTTATCTTAACACCCACATGGTATAATATTGTTTTTTTCAAAATCAAAAATAGTATAAATGTTAAATTATAGTTTTCAATAGTCAATGAAATGGGTGTCCATGATGCGTGTTATCTTAGCACCCACATGGTATAATATTATTTTATTTACGAATATTTGTACATAGAAATTGAGTGTTACTCTTGTCAAATTTTCACTGAATTTTATTTCATTATAATAGTAGATTTTAATCCTGAAGAGGCTGTCAGCAAGACAGCAAAATATTGATGGATGTAAATAAATTATAAATAAAAAGTCATGCTACAAACTAGTTATTTTGCATTTTAATTTCATCAGTAAATCTTACAGTTATTCTTAAATGAAAAAGTCTCTGATGTTTGAGGAAGTAATAAAAACAATATTAAGGTTGTCTTCACGTATCTAGCAAAAGATTGGCACATGCGTTTGGTTATTTTTTAAATCCCCCCCGAAGTTTGGAAAGCAATTTGTACAACAGGCAGAATTTTTATGGGCCTGTCTTTGTGAAGGTTTAACGACCACGTCACAGTTTTACAGTGCTATAAATGCCTTAACATCGGTCACATAGCTAGATTGGGCAAGAGTGCCGATAGCTGTGGCAAGTGCGCGGAAGAGTGTGCGACACGCGATTGTAATAACACGCAAGCTCTGTACGATGTAAATTGTAAAGCCTTAAAGTTTAACGTCAATATACAACATTTAGCATATTATCGATAATAATGCCTCATTTTACGGGCATGGTTACAGAATAAATCAGAACAGATTGACTTTGTAAGGATGTTGGTTGCCTTCGCGTCAGTCATATGAATGCACAATCGATTCTTGCGGATATAGAATAGGTACGAGAAATAGCATAGGATAAATCTATGCATACTCTAGGAGTATGTGAAATGTGGCTTGACAATAAATCACTGAGCGCTCGATTTTCAATAACAGGGTACTTCCTATATAGAAATGACAGATGTAAGCGAGGTAGTAGGGTTGCACTATACATAGAATCATATATTCGTGCACGTTGTATTTGCGTCAAATTGTGGTACTGTTTACGTGAAGAAATCAGAGTTCATCAGTATCAAGATCTCATGTAATGCTGCTAGACTATTGTTTGTTGTGATCTCTAACGTACTAAAAGCAGGATACTGGTAGGAAGTTGACGACGCCTTACTGAACTGCGGTGAGGGCTATGACAGGATTGTGTTAATTTTTTTTTTTTTTTTTTTTTTTTTTGTGGAGGAAGAAGAAAGTGACGGCGGTAGTGTGGGACTCGGTGGATTTTTTTTATTAGACCACCCCTACCCACTAAACCCCACCCCCATGCCGCGTGGCTTTTGATCCACCCCGGAACCGCGTTAGCATAACTTCAGGGTGGAGCCACCAGGGAGATCATCGCGTCTCACAGCATTAACGAGCTTACTCGCCACCATTTGCTAGAGGTACTGATGCTGTCAAGTCCTGAAAAGGACTCGGAGTCCCTGAGGACCAGCACCTTATCTAGCGCTTCATAGTAGGCCGCCTACTTAGCCAGCACTAATATAAGCTTAATGCTTTCCCTTGCTGATAGGTAAAAAGTACCCAGCACAGCGTGGGTCCACATAAGCCTGTCTTTCAGCTCAAGGCTTTTTTGCCTTATTTTGGTCCTACTTAGGCCTTATCCCTGGCCTCTTTTAGGGCTCTTCTAAATAGAGGGCAGCTCCCGCTGCCTGCTTTGTACTTGTTTTCCGTTGTTTGGCAAAGGAAGCACCGTGCTAGACCTGGACAGCTCCCACACCGGAAGCAAAGCTTGGATCTGTTTTCGTTCTTACAGTTGCCTGAGACGTGTCCATATCCCAGGCATTTTTAACATCTTGTTACTTTAATTCTTCTTCGAATTCGGCAGCTTACAAAGCCAACTCGTAACCTGCCTTCTTTTTCTACTTGTCTGGCAGATGCTTCGTCCAACTTTTTTAAAGCCAGCTTCTGTTCTCTGGTATTTGTCTTTAAGAGAGCTACTTCTGGCTCCTGGCTCTAATGTCCAAAAGTCCTAGCGAAAGCCTCTTTGACCTCATTTTCCTCTACAATGACATCCAGGTCTCGGACCTCGAATGTAACTTTTCTGTTTCTCATTTTAACAGTACCCTGTCCGGCTACCGACTTTTCAATTTGCTGTGAGAATGCAATAGCATTCTCTACACCTTTGGCCTTAATAAGTATGTCTCCTTTTTTTGTAGTGACAACACTTTTGACTGCCACGTTAGCCTTATCGGGGTCTATGTTCGCCTTCATCGTCTTCAGCACCGATGCAAAGGTCTGTCCTTCAGCCATCTTCACTACTACTGTTGTTGTGGCGTCTACTTTTTCTTCTGTCTTGTTTTGTCATTCAGGGGAATCTCTGCTTGTTTGCCACTACCTGTTTTTTTTTTCTTTGAAGACACAGTCTGCTTGCGTTTCTCAGGGCTATCCGATTGGCTCCAGTTTCTTTTACTTCGTTCTATTTCTTTTAGGGCAGTATTCAAGGTTTTTTTCTGTACATGCCGTCGAAAATTATCTCGCCTTTGTTCCCTCCACTGCAGGGATTCAAATGACGACTTCCAAGCGTTGGTATACAAATCTTCATCAATAAGACAGCCTTTTCTCAGCACCTCTGCCTCTTGAAGATGCTTAAGCGCAGCTTTGAGCCCATTTTTAACAGCGTTTGCTGTGTTGCCGTACTTATCGTTAATCATTTGTAGCGTCTCTGTAATATCTTTCGTTGCTGATTAGACTTTATCAGTAACTTGCTGTCGCTTTACTCTGAGCATAGCGACACTTTCTTCTAAAGAGGCAAGCTTCTCCTGGGTCTGGTTGCTAAATACTGACACGTTGCTGTCCTCGGTGTCGTTATTGCCTGTACTCGACAGGCTTTCTCTTCGTCCTTTGTTGGTAAAAAAAGGCCATGGAACATTTAGCAGTCCCTGTTGGCCATGAGACACGTCTTTGTGCCCCTCCCCCCCCAGAATCCGTGGGACCTGCGACAGTCACCCGGGCTTTCACTGGATCGGAACTGCCGGCGGATTCCCTCAGAGAGATTACCACCTGGGGTACTTGTTTTACATCGACGTTTTTCATTTTAGCATCTTTTTTGTGTCATACTGACCCGCGAAGGCCAGCACTACCCTTTTTTTCTAGAAATAAGTATTTGGAAAGATTTAAAACCAGGGCAGCAGCCCTCTCTGTTACCATAGGGAACTGCTACTTGCTCGGGCCAGCCAGGAGTTAGCACTCTCCCTCAGTCCCACCCGCGAAGACTGTCCTGGCGTTGAGTAACAAGTGTAAGAATGGTTTTCGTTTGTAATATATGTATATGTTGGTACACAACGGTTATCCCAGCGAGACGAGCTGCAGGTGTACAGTCCCACGACCGCGCAGATAACCCAACAAAACGGGCTGGCGTTAGGCACTAAGGTGCCGCCATATAGCCTCCTCAGTGGTACTAAGCCTAGATTAGTCGGCCCACCACGTCTTTTTTGTTCATGAGGCGTACAGCCGTATCACATGTGGTTACCCAGACTTACCTGAGCCTCATCATCCGGCTTCACCCGCCGCCAGACCTCCAACGCAAGCCCGGAAAAGGACTCGCCACACGCAACCCAGAACAATCCATAAGTGTCGCTGTGTTTGTTTAGTGAGACTGTGTGATGCATGTATCTGAGAAGAATGTTTTAACCGTTGCTTACTTTTATACACGACAGGTGCTAGTTTTTGTTGGCCCGCATCAAGCAAGGGAGTGCCACCCACGGAAGCAGCAAAAAGTGAAGAACAAGGAGCACAAGCAGAGCCGGCCCATGCACCCACACCGATGAAGACATGGGGTACTATTCCCCCGTCCACACCGCAGCAGATACACACGCCAACGCCACACACGCCTCTCGATCCACGCCCCCGACCACCATCACAGAGAGCCACCCTAGCTGCCCATTGTCACCTCATATTTTAAGAGGATGCCCCTATCTGCCACCTGGGGAACCGCCCGGTATAGAGAAACTAGTGAAATTCCCACCCAGGAGGATTGTGTTAATGGGTGATTTTAATATTGACTGGGTGGAAAGCTTATCTTCGCGATGTACTCTTCGTGACTCGCTGTCTACTTTCGGGCTTAATAATGGGCCACTTGGCCCTACGCATCGCACGCGTAACTCTGCGACCACAATTGATTATATTTGTATCAGCTGCCCCGAGAGATGGCTTGCTAGTGAGCAGTTTGAGGTGCCGAGTATTTCGAGATACGACACATTGATGGTAATGTTATCTTTCGGAGTGCAAGAGTGTGCTCCGAGGGTCTGCATGCGCCGTGATTGTCGGAATTTCCGTCATGATAATCTCCTAGTGAAGCTCACGCGTCGTGACTGGTCTGGGGTTTTTTGATCTCGCGCTTTGGATGAAAAGGTCGACAATTTTAACTCATACATCGTTACAGCATACAATGCCTTTGCACCGCTAAGAAAGTTTCGGACAAAAGCGAAATGGAACCCTTGGCTCACTCATAAGGTAAAATCAAATTTTCACGAAATTTTATTTCATCATAATAGTAGATTTCAATTCTGAAGAGGCTGTTAGCAAGACAGCAAAATATTTATAGATGTAAATAAATCATGAATAAATAGTCATGCTACAAACTACTTTTTTTGTATTTTTATATTATTTTATGACAAATGAGCGAGTGAAAGGAGTTTATAGATATTTAAGATTTCCTCTCCATCTAATTTAACCGGAACTTTACTCACTAAGATTCGTGGGTTTATTTTACACTTATTGCGTACTGCCAAGCCCGTTTGAGCTTATTTAATTGAGCTTTTTAATTCAGCTTGGTTTTTCTCACTCTGCTTTAATAACAACTGATTTGTTCATGAATAAGGAAACTTGGATTACCCGAAGGCCGTATGTTGATGGATTACGTACGACTTGCTTGAGCTTTTTCTTGGTTATAGACAGCGATGCGTATTTGCCCGTGCTCTTGGTAGTAGAATCTATAATTAAATGTTTCGCACGAGGCGTTACAGGAGTAGGTCGCAGACCAGCACAGCGGGCAGAAGAAGTGGCCTGGGACGAGAACACTGAGCGCTTGCAATAATGCCAGCGTATGATGGCATACTGGCATTCATTCTAGCGGATCTCTGCGTCTCTTTTTTTTTATATATTATGCACTTATATTTGCACTACATGCTGCAAATTTTCTTGCATCAGTTTTCTTGCGTTATTGCTCGCTTTGTCTGCTGCTAGTTGGTTGAGGTATGCTAAGAGCAGGCTCGAGACCGCACTTCTAATAATTTTCATGGCATCTTGCAACGCATGTTTAGTAGCCGTGTGATTTTTATTACTTAACACCTTTAACAAATTATCACCATTTTTCCGATCACGCATGTCACGCACACTTTTCTCATTGTCATCCTTACATGAGGAAGCACCACCATTTTTAAGCTGGACATCGCTGCTGTTCGTCCTTTGCTGCTTCCTCATCAGGCCTACCATTTCCTCTTCATCCTCCTTGATATCAGATTTCATCATTCAGCTACAGATCTTGGCAAAGCTGATCAGCAGACAGGTTAGAAAATTCGCTTTGTAGCCGGTTACCAACAAAATCACCTCTGAAGGAAATACACACCACCACCACTGCAGATTAATGATACAATAAGAAGGGCTTGTATAGAGCTTGTCCAATCTGCAAGAAAAAAGGCCCTAGGGATAAACTTCGAGCAGAAATAATTTAAAAAGCCAGAGACTCAAGAATAAAGTAACTTTTCAGTACTTACCAATACAAGAGAGATGTGACATATAGATCATGGCTTAGTAGCTAGAGGCATGTGCCTAATGCTTAGCGTTATAACTGTGCATTAGAGAATAATGAGAAAACTACTAAAGTTGATATAAAATATAGCACTGAAATAGTGGTAGTAGCATAGGTGCCTTAGCTGTGGGCGCGAGCGAGAGAGAGAGCTAGTTTGCGCCAACGCGGGAGATTGCTCTCGGAACTAGATGTTGCTCTCTGTGCGAGTAGCCTGTATGGGCGCTAGGTGTTTATGGTGTGCAAGAAGGCAGCGTTTCCAGTCTGGCCCCAGAAACCATCTCCAGGCCGAGCTTGCTAAACGTGGCAACCATCGCAGAGGTTCGGGCCGCAGACGACGAACTGACAAACCTCGACAGGTCCTATCTCCAGCTTCAAGCTCTCAACTTCGATGGACAAATAATCTACTGTAAGGTAAATAACATCTCTACCTGGCCCCACTTGCTGGTCTCCCTTTGCTGCAAAATTTTTGACGTCGTTCACGGGTTGTCACTCCTAGCAGGCAAAACAACCGCTCGCCTGTTATCTCAAAAATAAGTCTAGCCATGCATCCGTTACTGGCGCCAACACTGTGCCTGCCAAAGGTGATTTTGAGGCGGGGCACGATAGACAGTGGTGAGCTTGCCATGGATAGCTGAGACGTGTTGGTAGCTGATGATGTTGCGGCATCGTTAGGTCGAAACAGGGTGTCTGCGACGAAGTTGCCTTCGTCTCGTGCATGGACAAGCACTGTGCTCTGCCATAAGATGTGCTCCAAATGGCGTGCCTGTGGTAGTAAAGCTTTGTCCGAGTGCTGAGAGGCTGCATAGATCAGTGGCTTATGGTTCGTGACAAAACTTTAGCTCTCTAGGATTTAGTTGAAAAGCTTTATGGCCTCATGCATAGCCAGAAGCTCGCGATCATACGTACTGTAGCGTTTTTGAGTGATGTCTAGTTCATTTGGGTGGAATCCTAAAGGTTGCCAGGAATCATTGACCTGCTGCGGGTCTAGAACTGCGCTGGTACACACATCTGAAGCGTCAGCGTCGGTTCTGAGTGCCAGGGGCCCTTATAGGTCAAGGAACGTAGTGTAAGCGGCTTAAGTGATGCAATGAGTGCGCTTAAAAGCTTCCTGCGTGAGCAGCCTACTATGGTGCAAGGGGCGTAAGGCACGCTAAATGGCAGCATTTACAGTCCAGCTGCAGAGACCATCTCCATGCCAAGCCTGCTAAACGTGGCAACCGTCGCAGAGGCTTAGGCCGCCGACGCACAGTGGTCCAGAGAGCCCAAAAAAGTCTCAAAATTCGTGCTTCCAATGAATTTTTACTCAAATTAAACGTTTTTGGGATAACTTTTTTTTTCAGAACTTAAGCTACAAGGATCCAAGTCTCTCGAACGTTTCACTATTTTTGATATATATGTATTTTAGGTACATATACAGCAATTTTTGATAGCCAAAATACTCCGGATACATGAAGTGTTGTTTAAGTTGACCGATTTGTACAAAAATTGGTATACGGGGGTTTTTAGGGTTGCTGATTACGAATTGAAGGTCAGAATTAAAAATTTTAAGATGGCGGATCCAATATGGCGGACAAAATTTTTAAAAATATATCGATTTGTACAAAAATTGGCATACAGGGGTTTTTGGGGTCGCTGATTACGAATCGAAGGTTAGAACTTAAAATTTCAAGATGACGGATCCAACATGGTGGATAAATTTTTGAAAATTAACTGTTTTCTGCTAACTTTGAGATGTAAATGTTTTAGGGTTTTCTGATTACGAATCTGAGGTCACATTTTATGATTCGAAGATGGTAGATCCAAGATGGTGGACTAAACTTTAGAAAAATTGCCAGAAAATGCCTCACAATCTCTGCCTCTACTAAATTTTGACTGGATTAAGGTTTTTTTGGCTTACGTTACTTCTTACACAGAAACTTACATTCAGTCGATTCCCTTGGAAAAGTGATATTTAAAAATATATGCGTTTATACAGGAAAAATTTCAGTAATTTGTGAAATTCCAACGTTCGGATCAAATTTTAAACTAGTTTCAGATATCCCAATAGACTGAACTTCTAAGATAGTGTTTAGTATCAAAAGAGATTGAATGTAAGGTTACTAAATAATATTTAGGATACAATATGGTGGCCGATATAAAATAGCAGATTATCTTTTATCTCACAGCGGATGAGACATGGGGCTTAAAGGGAAGGGTAAACTGAGTATACTATATAAATAGAATGTAAAACGTTTATAATTTAATGATGCCATAAATGAATATTTTAAGAAATACATATTATTTATTAAGAGGAACAAACTTCGTATCTATAAGTATCTGTTCATTAACAAATAATTATTGTAATATTCAAGTTAGGTATGATAGCTAATTGTTAATGAATAAAAAATTGATTTGTTAACCAACTTTATAGTTGTCTGTTGTACGTAATATCTTTATTAATAAATAAAGAAGAAAAGTAGACACTTATGCATAGATAAGTACAGATGCAATTATGAAAATATATTGAATCCACCATCTTCGAATCACAAAATGTGACCTTAGATTCGTAATCAGAAAACCCTAAAACATTTACATCTCAAAGTTAGCAGAAGACGGGTAGTTTTCAAAAATTTGTCCACCATCTTAGATCCACCATCATTGAATCAGGACATGTGACCTCAGATTCGTAATCAAAAAATCCCAAAACATTTGTATCTCAAAGTAAGCAGAAAACGGGTAATTTTTAAAAATTTTTTCCTCCATCTTGGATTCACCATCTTGAAACTCTTAATTCTGACCTTCTATTCGTTATCAGCAACCCTAAAAACCCCTGTATACCAATTTTCGTACAAATCGATTAACTTTACCAACGCATTATGTATCTAGAGTATTTTGACAACCGAAAATTGCTGTATTTATACCTGAAATACATATATATCAAAAATGGTCCTAGGGACTCGGATCCATGTAGCTCTAGTTCTGAGAAACAAAATAAGCCCAAAAACGTTTAACTTGAGTAAAAATTCATTGGAAGCACGAGTTTTAAAAATTTTTTGGGCTTTCTGGACCATTGTACGACGGCGAACTCACAAACCTCAACAGCTCCTGTCACTAACTTCAAGTTTTCAACGTTGACGGACACACAATTTCCTTCAAGGTTGATAACAGTACTGTCTTGCCCTACTTGGTAGTCCCCCTGTGCCGCAAAATTTTCGACGTTTACAGGTTGTCACACCTAACAGGCAGGACAACTGCTCGCCTATTGTATGAAAAATTTGTTAACGTTCTAAGAGATCCATAGATCTGGAAAAAATTTTGGCCCTCTACTTTACTTTTTTAATCATTAATATGCTTCAATTTATAGACGATTGTGTTAAAAAGTCGAATACAACTGAATGCTTTTGTGTATAACAAATAAACTTAGTGAACCGTATGACTATAAAACTTTTTTATATGGTTATTTTCAAATACTTTTTATTTAATAACGCTAAGTCTTCTACTAAATTTATTATATAAATGTTGCTATTAAGGTGGTATTAACATGTTACATTTGACAAAAATAATTTATAGTATTAAATACCAAAGTCATTAGGTGCTAAATAATTAACTGTATTGCTCAAGTAGTTTAAAATCAGAATATTTAAGATAAGCTAGAACCATAAAGTTATAAAATAAACCATTCGCTTTACCAGAAAAAAGAAACAAAAGATATTTTATTACGTATATTTTACCTAAAGATTTTTACCAAACATAACTTTTTTTGGTGTGTAATAGTATAAGAATCCACTCTAATTTATCGATGGATAAGTACTAAATGTGGGTGATTGATTTTATCGACATTTTCCATCCAACACACGATTGTCAAGACAACTCGAATTTTTCAGTTAAAACTACAGTTTTTAGAAACATTGTCATACGTAGCAATTGAAAAAAAGTGCCACCTCGACCAGGACTTAGTGTAAAGTATAAAGTGTAGCGATTGAGAAGAGGAGTCGCTGAGACCTCGATGGCAAAATCGGTAACGCAATTTCCCTTGTAAAAATAGTACCTATACTGAAAAAACAAAAAGATCCCATGGACCTTAAAAGCTACAGGCCTATATCATTATCACCTAGTACCAACAAGGTATTTGAATCGGTACTAAGCGATCAAATTAACTACTTTTGTAAAAAAAAAATAATGTAATACCAAACGATCAATTCGGATTTAAATTGATGCACTTTACAGTGCATGCATTACATAAAGTGCTTTATGATATCTCTACTAACCTAAACAAACACAAAATGGTTGTGGCATGCCTATTAGACATCGAGAAAGCCTTTGACTATGTTTGGATAAAAAGGCTGACTTTTAAACTAATACAGAAAAAATTTCCAGACCATTTAATAAACATCTTGCTCGACTCCTTCAGAAACCGGGAGCTCTATACAATCAATTTTAATAATAAAAAATCCATTAACTTTCAGTTAAAAGAGAGGCTCCAGTAACGCACTGTGAATGCGCCCACCCTCTTTAATATATACATCAGTGGGTTAGCAAGGCTATTTGATCCAAACCGAAACAACACATGTATGGTACCTGCTTTGCAGACAACTTAATCGCATATGTACGCGCAGAAACACCGAACAAAACAAAAAAAAATGTAGCCTCTAGTAACCAACATAAAAAATTATCATAGCAGCTGGTTTCTAAAAATTAATATACCTAAGTGCGAGGCCATATTATTTACACTTGGAACGAGTTCACTAAGTAAACGTAAAAAAACGGACTGGAACTCTTTTCAAATAACACCAAAGCACGAATCGAATGAACTAGAACTAATAAGCCACGTAAGAGTCCGTTAAATACCTTGGGGTCAAGCTAGATCACTTAATGCGCATGCACGAAGAACCACTGCAGCAGTTAAACAAGGCTAATGAAGCCTTCGCAGCTTTAGGCAGGCTTTTTTACAATAAACATTTAGGTACAAGGGTGAAAGTTATTTGTTACATGCTGCTAATTAGGCCTATTATAAAATATACTGCTACCATCTGGTTAAACCAGAGTGCCTCTACCATGGAAAGGTTGAGAATGTTTGAAAGAAAATGCCTTAGGGCCTGTCTATACATATATTGTAACCCTGAATGGGAATACCAAAGATTCTTTTCGAACAAAATATTATATAATAAATCGAACTACCTAGAATAGACTTATTTATATAAAAAATAATTAGAAACTATAATGCTTATTGTAACAAAAATAGAAACAATGTATTAGTTAAAAAAGATTTGATTAAAATAGATATACTATATTTGGAAACGTGCAAAAGAAGTGGGATATAGCCACCTGCATTATTTATGTTATTAGATAAGCAAAATTTAATCCAAAATGTAAATAACATACCAATATTGTACCATTGGTCTAGACATCAGAGGAATAAAAAAATCCCACATGATAGCATGAGCACACCAGTGATCAAATATAGCACCGCATTATCAAAATATGACCTAAACAATAAATCGAGAGTCAATACGAAATATTGGTGGCTATAGCAATAAATGTAAATTACTAACATTAGCGTAATCAGTGTAATATTAATGTGTGTAATACTAGCAGTAAAAAAAAAAATTGGGTGTGTGTGTGGTTGGTGTATTCATGTATGTGTATACAGGTGTGTATGTATATAGTTTGAAAAAAAATTAGCTAGTCATAATGGGCTACTGTAATATAGTAACATAGGTTCAAGACCGCGGGCTAGTGGATTTTCGTTTTTTTTTTTTTTTTTTTTTCTTTTTTTTTTCTTAGTATAATATAAGAAGGGACGTTAAACCAAACATACACTATTAAAGTGTTTTTTAGGAAGATAACATTTTTGCTTTCATACATCAGTAAATGTAAGGTAAAATTCCATGACATATAGTTCACAAGTAATTAAACATCAACCACAGTAATAGTAATGATTTAAGTGCCCAAGCTATGCCATTTATCATTTAAGCTTGTATTGTAAAGTCCAAATTTGTTTGCTTATGATTGAACTATAAACGAGATATGTACACTACTATTTATGAATAAACGATCTCTAAAAAAAAAAAAAAAAAGTAACGCACTTTTCCGGCAAGAAAAGAGTTCCAGGTTCAAGTCCTGGTTAAGGTGGTACTTTTTTTTAATTGCTACGTATGACAATGTTTCTACAAACTGTAGTTTTAACTGAAAAATTCGAGTTGTCTTGGCAATCGGGTGTTGGATAGGAACTGTCGATAAATTTAATTACTTGCACAATTTTTTTTTATTTTACATTATTTTTAGCTTCTTAGTTTTCATAAGTATTAGTAGTTTTCATAACTATTAACAAATCTTAATTAAAAATGAAAAAGTGCAACCTAATTAAAGTAACCTTCTTGTTTTAGATTGGTAGTAAACAGGAAAACTGGTGAGGGCACCTGTACAAACATTCCATAAGCTTATTCGTTGGTTTTGACTGAGTATGATATTACCATGACATATTCTGATTTATGTTTTAAAAAAAAGTTGATGAACGTCTGATGAATTCAAGAAAATCAGTTTTTTATAGAAATACCTTAAAGATGGTCTACAAATTTACTAACAAATTACACTCAAAATAATATCGTAATGCGTTTTTTTATTAAAATAATATAAAATTGAATGAAAAAAAAGTATACATAAACATTTAGTTACTGATGTATTGCAAGTAGAAGGAAAAATTTTGTTGTAATTTTTTAAAAAAAATTAAAGAAATGGAACCCGTTAAGCATAACGAAATAACAAAAGGACTTCTTCTTCATTAAAGTATATGTAAAAAAGAGTTGTAGGGCTAAGAGGATCAAACAAAAATTTAGCGAAATAAAATAACAAACTAACTGTAATTATTTTATCTGGTAGTAAAAATGGCTGAAGCGGGGCTAAGGAGATGTCAGAGAGCATGAGATAGTAGAAACTGAAATAAGAATTGTACCAGATTCAATGACGAACTAATTTAAATATTTCATCCTGATATTATGAAAAGGCTGAAGAGGGGTAAAGTGTCACTATAAAAGTAGGAGTGGCAAGGAATATTACCAAAATGTAGTAAGTCAAGTGGGTTATCTTTGAAAGCCTTAACCCAATAAAACACAAACAAACTGATCTAATTTTACCTTCTATTAAGAGGAGGCCAAGGGGGGCTTAGAAATAATAAGAGGTGCTGAGGAGGTTTAAGAGGGTGGTCAAATGTTTAACCTAAATACAATAACGAAGGAATTGAAGGAATTTGAACTTATTTTAAGGTGAATCCAAAGGGTTTCTCAGGGGGTTACATGAGGGGAATGTATGGAATGACCCTCTGAAATCACTATAATCATATGAATTTAAATTCAATAATGTCTGAATTAGTTCAATCAAACAAATAATGCATGATTACCTTATTACACTATAGACTTCTGAGGATTGTAAGTTAATATTCATATTTTGTTTTAATAAATCTGTCAAAATGGAGACTGTCAGTGTTAGTGCACATCAGCTTTTAGTCTTTAGTTTTCAGTTGTTCGAGTGAAAGTCGTAATGAAAGTGCTACATTAGAGTTTTGAATGGATCCAAAATACTAAGTCTAACAAAAATTGGCTTCCTTATGAAAACTTTAATCCTTATCAATAGAATGGCCTTGATTGACTCATCATTAGTATTAAAAATAGTGAAGTTTGAGCTAACAATCGTAGCTTTAGCACTATAAAGATCATACGAGTAGCTCTTGATATTAACCTTAACGTGTTACCTTTCGCTCTTTTTTGTCTTTCCATACATGGCGTTATTGATGATTTCAAACAGCAGTTTCTCAAACCATTTTTGAGCACTTTTTAATTTCATGGTGTTCAAGCCGATGTTGTCTTGAAGCCATGATTTCTGGTTGAATTGGACCACCTAATTGTATTTTGTTAACTTAAGACCGTGCTCAAAAGCTTTTTTGAGGGCTCCGTAACTCTACACACTCTAAGTCAACTTCGTAAATGTAGGCCTGTTCACTATTATCTGACACATTGTCAGAATCCTGTAGCAATCAATACATGTTCTGAATATACTTAAAGCCATCATAAAGAAGAGATGTCATTTCCCAACCATACAAATTATTAACTAATTTTACCTCTGATGCCTTTCTCAATAAATATAAGTATATTAATGTCCGTCAATAGTTCTAGAGAAATCTGAAACAAACAAGAAAGTATGAAATATAGATTGAGATCAAACAAGAGAGAAAAAGTTTTTTGACAGCAAAACCGCTACATTAAGTTTTACACACAGTGACAGCTGTAATGAAAGACTCATTTTCTCTTCAATAAATTAGTTTTATCTATTCAATATTGATTGTCTACACTAAACACGTGCTCTAGAATCTTATCACCACTTTATACAAATGAATAAATTTTTCACAAAAAAAGCAGTGTATTCATTATGTTTTTAAGATAGTTACGATTGATCCTGTAAAAGAAAATACTCTACCATCGGAATTTGTCCTTAAACCACTCTGCCCTTGGGAAAAATTGTCTAGTAAAATGATGTAGAAAACGAGTAGCTAGAAAAAAACCATGGTTTACACTGGTTTTTGGTAGAAATACCCTATAATTATCTGAGATAAGCTCTTTAATCTGCAATCAAGAATTATTATGTAATATACGTCAAGAAAGAAAAAAAATGAGAATGGCGAAAGAGAGTTTTAAGGTCAAAGTAAGTAAATAAAATACATCTGGTAAAAAAGTGGCTTGATAGACTATACACCGCTTAAGCTTCTAAGAGAAGTCACCATTTGTTCCCATAACAGTGGAGCTTACAAGTTTACGCATGCACTGCACAATATATGACACATGAAAAAGTTCTACTTTTGTATGGAATGGGAAGATGAAGATGCTCTTGGAGCTCTTGTTTTAATTATAGACGAGTAAAAAAATTAATGGATACACCTCTCAGGTAAAGGCGTATGATTAAGGATTTTATTAGTCAGTCATTTACAAATATCAGTGGATTAAAATATGCCCAGCGCTTTTTTAAGCCATCAGTATTTGAACGTCAATTATTTTTAAACATTTTTTAATACTAACTGTAAGTTTTTGTTGTACATTCTGTTTTTATTTTGTAAGATCAATGATAATCACGCTCATTCTAATTAATGTACGTAATATGGTAGTTATTTTAGATTGGCTATGAGTAGTTAAGTTATCTTTAAGATAATCTTTAAGACAATGCCAGAGTGTGGTTGTCATTTTTAAGTTAATTTAATGATATTTTGAGTTGTTGTTTCAGGTATTTTGAGTACTGTCTAGCAACGCTACATAAAAATATAGTAGCATGAAAAAAAATGAGAATCATATCAGCGGTAATCGTCGATAAGATAGTGTGCTACTATACTCGCATGCATTGCAACCACCTTCTAAACGTATGTGTATTAGTATAGGCACTTACCAACTCTCTGATAATACAACTAGCAGCGTATTTGTCTTACACCCTGGACACCAAGGTTCAAATTTTATTAGAGGCAGAAAATTTCTTATCATTAAATGAAATTGAAAGAATTTAAAAATAGGTTTTAAAACTCGTGCTATTCAAATTTAATGGTCTGGATTAAAGTAACGTTGCTGTATTAAGGTCTCAGATAAGGTGGCCTCGTATCCGTATAGGTAGGAGATAGCCTCGTACCCTTGTTAGCGGTGGGAGAATTTCCTATGCGGTCAGTGGTTGTTTAACCAAAACTCGTTCAACAGCACGAGATGATCCAGAGCTTCTAAGCCAATAGCTGTTCTATTGTAGGTGCCTACTAAAAATTATCGAAAGAATTCTAACTATTTTCTATTTTGGATTGTAAAGTTTAATAAGGTATTGAAAACATTTTTAATTAATATTTTATTGTTACAAAAAAACTATTCACAATTATATAACTCAGATATATCTTACAAGTAAATAAACAGTCATTCTCTCAATAATAAGTTTTCTTATCTTCCATATAAGTGTTAACAGATTTGTTAAAAGGATGTCTTCTGATATGTTGTATTGAGGTATTAAGAATAACCTACCTTAATATAATGCATTAAAAGGTAAAATATGTAATTTACAAATATTGAACCTTTGATACCTGTTAATCTGACCACACGCACAGTAGTTTGAAAAACACACCTGTAGAAGCGTTATAGTTTTTATTTTCCATGATTAGCATTTGGAAGAAAGTCTTAGAGGATCTGCTACCACATCAACTAATGTATAAGTTTACATGTCAAGGAAATTTTTTTAAACATCATTTGTTGAGATGAGAGATTTTATTGCTTAATAGTAAGCATTCTAGTCTTATAGCTAGAGAAACTCGAGGAAACGTTAGTATAAATTCAAAAATCTCTACGTTTTTTTTCGTACTTTTTTGATAAGTACATTCACGGAGAAGTGTAGTCACAGGTTATCGGTTTCAGGTTGCACATAAAAACAGCGTTTTTTATTGACAAAATAACATGTCTATGCAGAAAAGACAGCAGTACACTGCGGCTTTTTGCTCAACTGCTACAGCTGGTACGCTAGTGTCTTTGACTGTTATTCATACGCATGGAACTCCTATTTTTTCATTTATGTCGGAAATTCCATTGAATCAGTTGCGAGCACTATCCTTATAACATAAAAATGAACAAATTTAGATAATTACCTAAGATAAGTTAATATTTGCTCCCATAACATATGCATTTTTCGTGCATATCACTATACAGTGTATGTTTGTACCTGTATCAGCAGCTGTGTCATACGCTAGTCAAACAGGTACAGTACAGTTCTGCTCGGAGTGTATAGAGATTAACACGTATGTCAATTGACTGTGCGAGTTATGGAGCACATGGTCATGGTCGGCTTATTGTCTAAATATAATACTTGCATGTAAATAGTTTATAAGTTCTTTATTTTTACGTATTAATAAATGAACTAACCATTATAATCAATAAAAAATAAAGCAATCGCAACAAAGATGGAATGCTTCGTAGTAAAACCCACAATATATACTTAAATTGAATAATAATGGAGGAAGTACATAAATGCGTGTGTGTGCATATGTTTGTGTGCGTGCGTGCATGGGTGTGTACTTGCTTGCGTATGTATGCATATATGAGGCATTTCACGTCAACTGTCCTAGCGCGATCCACGAGCACCAAAACATGTACTTTTCAACTCGCGATTGTGGTATTATAAATAACTAAGAAAAAATAATAAAAACATGGATCAACGTGTTTTTTCCTCAGCTTTTCGGTGATACAAACGGTTTTTTGAAAAAATGACGATTTAACCTAGAAAAAACACAAAATGTATTATATCTCAAAAATGGGATTTTTTATATTTTTTAACCATTGCCAATCGAAAGAGCAGGATTTTTTACGTCGGTATGACAATTTTTAGAGAGGACTTTTTTCATTTTAGCGAGATATTAGATGACAAAGTTGGACGCAACGACACAGCGGCAGTGGCTGCTTGACTCGCGCGATGATATGCTATATATATATCGCCAAGCGAACTTTGTTAGGTTACACTGTTTTGATTTGACTTTTAATACACAGCAAAATAAATAATTAAATAAATAATTATGTTATTATAATGAGTTGCCATTAAAAAAGGATAAACCAAAATCGAATTTAACAAAACAGAAGTATTCAAAATGTATTTATCAATCCAAAACTGACAGAGAGATAAAATAAACTATTTACATCTTTTATAATAACATTGGAATAAATTATTGTTCGAGGCGTATGCGTCAGCACACACTAGGCTCGGATAGGGTGATTGGGAATACACAATAAAACACAAAAAAATTAAACAGCATAAGATAACAACTTTTAATGTCACTCAAAGGCCAAGAAAATTCACAGTTAATATTCACAAAAATAGTAAAGGTCAAAATAATACAGGAGAAAAGAAATAATGTCTATAGTCTTAAAGCAATAAACTTGTGAAATATATAAAAGCGAAGAATGTAGAAAGAAAAGAGTCAAGTTGAATAACACAATATGTAAACACACACTGGCCTTGAGCTTGCAAGAGAGTTTGAAAGTTACATGAATAAATGTGAAAATGAAAGCACTGATATAATATAACTGATTGAAATATTGATTAACGAAAAACGATTGTCTGTAGAAATGCACAATTACTGTCTATAGAAATACACAATTACTGTCTGTAGAAATACACAAGAGTTTCACTGAATCTTGCTGTTGATAATCACTGGTAGTTCGATGAGATTAACTATTTGAGCTGGTCTGCAGATTATGCAGTGAGCAACTTAAACAAAGCACTAAGTGCACTGCACTGCACAACTGAGTTTTGTCCACTGTATTGAGAGAGTTAATCAGAAGATTTACACTAGAATTTAAGGTGATGTATGCACCTTTGAATGCTAGAGTTTGGCAACGTAAATTAAGAGAGTCTATCTTCGACGAGAGCTGAGCATAATCTGGCGCTTACAGTATACAAAGCTTGCCGTGTAAATACGCACACACACATCTGCAGCGCGCCAAGTCGACCAAGCGCACACGCACAGAGCGTTGAGCCGACAGACTACAAATGTACACAATGTACACAAAAGCCGGGCCTACTGTCGGTCGCTATCATTTCCAACAATTATTTACAGCGTTTGATAACTCTGTAATTATATTTCTCACATAATGTTTACAATAGTCACTTAGTTTTTTTCTTCGGTAATATACATTTTTTCTTCTCAATACTCGTCGCTTTAAGATTTTCTTTCTTCACTTTAGGAAAATTTTGGTATTTTGTGGCTAAAGATGTATTTATAAGCATAAAATATTCATTATCACTAGAAATGATTGCGTGATAATTTAATGTCCCTGGGATAGCTTTACATTTTTCAAACCTACTTTTTAAAAATAATGAAGTTGCTTTATAATCTGATTTCGCACTAAAAAAAATTTCAGTTTCTTTGCAGTGACTTTTTGCCCAATTGTATAGAGCTTCAGCAGAGGTAATGTGCTTTTCCGACGTTAATTACAAAGTTGCTCTTCTCGCGCCTCGTTTTAAGTTTGTTCTAATGCCATTACAAGCACTTTTGCCATGTGCAGTGGCAAAGAAATGCCATTCAGCTGCTATACTGAAATCTGTTTCGTGGTATAAAAGATTTTGGAAATTACTTTTGTTTTTAAAATTTTGGCCAGCTCCATCGGTGAAGTAAAAAATTTTTTTCGGACTAAAGTTCTTTTTTAAATAATTGACAATAATTTTTTTATACGCATGCACGGCTATGGTATCATGTGCTAAATTATCGGGAATAATAGCAATACTTTTATGTTTTACTTTATCTCCTTCCTTATGATACATAACTATTGTAAATACAGTTGCCTGATTGTTGTTCCAATGAAACGATTGGGTCGAGTTTTGCACAACAAACGTGTCGTTCTCTGCGAAATCACAACACACGATAAATTTGCCATCTTCCAAGTTACTTTTAAGGTTTTGAAAATACTGTGATTGTTTTTTCGAGAAATAATCATGGGTTTTCAACTTCATTAACTTTTCACAGAGTAAAACAGTGAATTCGTGAGCATTTAGCGTTTGTGATGGTATATTACACCGATCAGTTTGAAATCAGTTCTGGAATTTTACTTCACAAATATCGTTGTCATTAAATGCTTGAATTAAATGATTTTTCAATTGAGCTGTATTCGGGCAATCAAGACAGTCTCCCGTGTAGCATTCATCTGATGGATTATCGCATACTAGGGCTGCAATGCAATCATGGTAGTTGTTAAATTGTAATTTGCTAAGTTTTGTTGATTTGGATACGTCAGCCCCTTCCAACATCAATTTAATATTTTCATGGTGTACGCAAACACAAACCGTATGTGTTCCATTGCTTCCAGCAAGAATGCAGTGGACGGGTCAAAGCAAAGTAAATTTAGTAAAACCTATCTCGATATTTTCTTGTTCTTTTTTAAACTGTAGACGTAAATCATTTAAATCGCCAAGTAATAATCTTTTTTGTACGTGAATCCTTTTACCATCTTCTTGTTTCACCGAAATAAAATCCTTGAATCCAGGCATAAGTCGACTTACATCATCACGTACATAAAAATTTTTAACGAAATTTTCCGTTTCGAGAGAAAGTACTTTGCCTCGTTTTTTTTGGGAGCTGTTAATATGCCGTTTTTAGATAATAAAGTTGTAGCTTGCCTTGCTTCTCATTCTGTACAGTTAAATTCTCTTATCATGTCATTACGGCTCCAGAATTTTGGAGACAGAGTAAGTAACAAAATTCTTTCACCTCTACTACTTGAAAGTGCAAACTTTTCTTTAATTCGATCAAGGATGGTGACACCAGCTTTATGATAGCTTTCATCGCAAGTTGCTTCAATTTTTGCTTTTTTGTTCTTGGGACGGGAATCAGAATTTTGAGATTTCAATTTGCAAATTTGAAATCTGCACTTTGTACAAATCTTTGATCTACACAAACAGCAGGGTATGTCTCTCCAAAATCAGTTGGAAAGTTTAACAAATTCTTGAATATACTGCTGTGATTGGACAACCCCAAGGGATTACATCACTGAGACGAGAGAGCCATTGTCAAAGCAAGCAAGAAGCATACGATTTTTTAATTCAGTAGACACGACGACGTACTTTAATTTCACCCTAAGTTAGGCCCCACCTACGTAAAAAGAATCGAATTAAAATATTATAAACTATCTAAAAAATATTCTTCATAAGCGTTGCAGCGAAGTAACTCTCGGCAAGTAAAATCATTAGCTCACATTTCATTTTCTGCTTAAATAATAATGTATTTGGTTACCAGTTGATGGAACCTCGAAAACGAGCAACAAATATAATACATAGCTCAAATACTGCTCCATTCAAGATAAACTATCAATCTGTCGATTCCTCTTAACTTATGTGTCAATAAAAACCACTTTATTTACAAATACACTTAACAAGAAAAGTATGCGATCCAACCGGCCATCGAAACGTTGAATCAAAACAGCGCAACCTAACCATGTTCGCTTGGCGATATATATATAGCATACCATCGCGCGAGTCAAGCAGCCGCTGCTGCTGTGTCGTTGCGCTAAACTTTGTCATTTAATATCTCTCTAAAATAAAAAAAGTACTCTCTGGAAATCTCCTTACCAACGTAAAAAATCCTGCTCTTTCGATTGGCTATGGTTAAAAAAATATTAAAAATGCCGTTTTTGAGATATAATACATTTTGTGTTTTTTCTAGGATAAATCGTCATTATTCCAAAAAACCGATTGCATCACCGAAAAGCTGAGGAAAGAACACGTTAATCCTATATTTTCATTATTTTTTCTCAGTTATTTATAATACCACAATCGCGAGTTGAAAAGTACATGTTTTGGTGCTTGCGGATCGCGCTAGGACAGTTGACGTGAAATGCCTTATATTTGACTTATAAATTGCTGTATATTTAAACATAAAACTCTTTTAAATTGTAAGTTATAGAAAAGAACGCTTAATACAAAAAAATTTATTAAACTGGGTGGTCATTACCAAATTTTAGACGACGAAACATGTACAGTTAAATATTTATATGAATCTTTTTAACCATTAGAAATGCATATGCATCGACGTACGTATAGTTGTCATGGCTTTAATGCATTTATGTGCAAAATGAAATTTCATATATTTGCATTAAAGCTATTACAACTAAAGGTATTTAAACTGTATTTAAGATATTCACAATGGAAAGGGCATCTAACAGCAAAGACACTTAAAAAAGGAAAATAAAAATGTCGCTTTCAGGCCAGATAAAACCTTATAAATAGTCAGCCAACTAAAAAGGATCTTTGGAACATTAAGATGCGTATGCTACACTTAATGACATTGAGAAAGGTTAGAAATTAACGTTGATAATCACACTATTAGCAACAGAGGTATACAAAAAAGTGAAGGCTGACAGCAAGCTGAAAACTGTTGCAACTATAAAGTTTCACGACATTCAACAAAAATTAACTAAACTCTATGATCCAGATAAGGGCGAGTATTAGGCGCGTTTTGTTATTGGTGATGGAATACAAAAGGTAAATTAATATAGAAATGTTAGTGACGTTATGTCAGTTTTCGATCACCGAGTTAAATGGCCGTATAAAAAAACAATCAATTTCTGGAGTGTCATAAAATTTAATTAAACATGAACTATTAAAAGAATCTAGAAAATCACTGAAGGAATTCACAGGATTAGCTAAGATGATCGAATTTCCTGGAAGAAAACCCATTATCGTACAGAACAAAAAGGAAAGTTTTATAACACCAGAAGAAGTAACAGGCGTCTATCACGTAACAAGATAAGATTAGAACCAACGGGGGAGGCCGTATTACTTTAGAAATCAATTATTGCAAGTAAACGAATAATTTAATTTTCAATGGCAGTAGCAACAGGAATTAGCAAATAACAATGACAACAAAAACAAAAACAATAAGTTTTAACCTTATCAGTATGGTACTGAGATTATATTCTGTAGTAAATGGAGAAGAAACAACCAAATCTTTTATATATGTCCTACTAAAAAACAATGAGTTGTGGGACCCATGAAAGAAGTGAAGCTTCGATAAAGTTTCTATAAAGAAACTATTATTTCATATAATTATGGTTTTTATCAATTCAACATTATTTTATTTATAAAATACACAATTTAGTAATGCTCATTCATTATTTTATATTTATAAAAATTTATCGCGCGTACTTTTGCCGTATTGTTTTATACACTTTCAGATTCTTTCACTGCTTAGGAACGTCACGTTTACATATATTCCTGATCGGAAATCGCAACTGGGCTACCCACCTGAAAAATGGATAACAGAATTCCATGTGTAATTACTTTGGGAAATCCATACGGCGTTTTATTTGGTTTTACATATTGCTTTACAAAAATGGTTTTGGATTGATGATGCCATATAAAATGCCGTATAGAATAACACATGAAATTACAAATTAAAAAAAAAACCAAAAAATTAGTCATCTAGAAATAATCATAGAATAGTCTTATCTAATACTTTCAAGTTTCAGTTAGTTTTGTTATTTTTTGCATGAACAGGGAAACGTCCTTAAGGACGTTACCTAGTTAATGTATTTTTTTGTAGGTGACTGCATGACTAATACCTTTAATAAAATGGATAAGTATAGCAGAATACTAACTTCATTAGTGATTTTTAAAGGAATTTGAATCATTTTTATATTTAAATATGTAAAAAGTTTTATAAAATGGGTTGTAACTTTGCACGATTACTTCTTCAATAATTTTGTATCAGTCCTGTAAGTTTTGTTGACGTGTATTATTTCTATCATAGTTTTTAATGCTAATTCGGCGGCTGTCCCATAAGATCCCATGTTTAAGAAGAATTTTTAACATGCTAAGATGAACGTGAGTGGATTGAAAATATTCTAAATACTACTATTTCCAATTTTCATAAGATTCTGTTATTATTTTATATCAGTAGGCAACGTCCTGAGCTAGCAAAAAATACATAAGTATATCGTGCTTTCAAAATTAGTAAAGTCAATGAGGATAATTCAAGGATTTTTAAAACAGGTATTTTTTAAAATAATCAAAGTTCCATCTGCCCATTACATAATAAATCATTTAATTTCTTTGATCGATAGCTCTTTTCTTTAAATTTCGAAAAGTTCTGGAAATTTCATAAGAAATTATTCTGTAAACTATACCTACATAGGTGTATACAATTACAACTTATAAATTGCCATTTGCCGCACGAAGACCAATGTACACTAGCTAGGGTGCTCACGTAGAAAACTTCCGGCCGGGGTTTTTCGATATTTTTCTAGATCATAAGTTATCTTAAAAACGTGTACCTCACCTGTTTTGTTTTCGAGTTTCTTGTCTAATTTCACTATTAAATTTTTGCGCCGTTCGGTGATGTTGGGAGAAAGAAAGAAAGAGAGCACGCGCGCCTGCTACCGTATAGTACGTATGTGCTACTCTCGCTGTCGAGAGAGCATGTGGTGGTGGGGAGACGAATAGGAATAAAGGGGACAAGAAAAGTGTGACGGTATTTCCTATTTTCGTCAAGCGAGGGCCCTACATAAAAAGTTTCGCTTAAAAAAAAAACTAAATTTAGTACAGTCATATATAACACAGTAATCACATAATTGAGCCGCTTAACAATTTGAATATTTTATCCATCCGTGTTAATTTTGAAATTCAGAATGTTAATTGAGAAAAAAACTTAATGTATGCGATATAAATCCGATAATAATTGTTTTATTTACAAAGTTAAATTATACAGCGAAATTGCTGTATCGGCTAAATGTAATGCATACAAAATAATTAAACCTCAATGTAAAACCATTCTTATTGATAATTTTTTTCATGGCAACTAAATGAGGACCGCTTTACGATTATTCAAAAAACGAGGTTTTCGGTAGTATTGTCACTTTAAATGGATAAAAATGATTTTCCTATTTATTACGCTAGTCAGACGTTCATTTTTAACGAACGTAACTATTATTTGTTAGACTACTGAGACTTAGGGATAGTTTTGGTGTTAAAACGATTTCTAAATATTTATTTGTTCCCCAACGGAAAAAGTTAGTGTGAAAAAACGTAGCAAACCGTAACTTTCTGTGATGTAATGTACAGTTTGGTTGGATTTCGGACCACAGTTACAGTTTGTTACGTTTTGTTACGTTTGATTATAGTCAACTACAACCCAACACATTGTCTTACGATTCGTGACATTTTATTATAATTTTAAAAAGACACTTGAATTTCGTGAAAAAGCAACTGTAGTAAACTCTAATAAACTGTAAGGAGGTGTTGTCATCTGTAATGTTTTATAACAGCTTACAGTTTTTTGCAGTTTATTACACTTTTTTATATTTTATCATCATTGATAACTTAAACACATTTCCTTCCATTTTTGAATAAAATTTGCGTTAAATGAAAAAAACTTGAGGAACTATTATGAAAAAGTATTAGTGTAACAGCATGTGCTAAATCATATTAAAACGTATAAAAATGTAAGAAAACGTAACCCAACATAATAAAGTGTAAGAAACGTCTGAAATCCATGAGACTATTACAGTTCCTTACATTTTCTTACATTTTCTTGCGGGTTACGGCATATTATTACACATGTTCACTTTTTCTAACATTTTGTTACGTTTTCAAATTTCCGCTGGGGTTTAAAAGTTCGTAGTACTGACCATGAACGCTGTCTTGACAAATATTTTTCATCATGCAAAATTAATACCAGATACAGCCATTTCGTGTACAGTAATTTTTTATTATCTAGATAGATGGCCAGACATTCAAACTAGTTTTTAAGACGATCAGTGGATTTTTTTGAATGATGTCTGAAACTTGAAAGGCTTCGTTTTCCAGAGGAAAGCCAACATCCAGCCTAGTCATTGGTAAAGTGATTATTAATTTTAAAACGGTCTTCCTTAAGAACTTTATTTAAATAGTACATAAACAAAATTCTTTCTCTAAACCTCATATTGTTGGCGTATGCTTTAGACAATCACTGTCCCCTGAAATAATGTTTAACAATTTAGATGACCAAATCATCTAAGGGGAATTTTGCATTAGGGCTCGCATGAAAGAAGATCGAGGGAAAAAAAGAGGGTTATCATAGAAGAAAGAGATATGATGGTAAAAATAAAGATTTAGTACAAGTAAAAACTCTACAATTGATTTACGTATAGTGTACCACAATAAAACATTAAGTACAAGGGAGGATAAAAAAAACTTGGAAAATACAAGAAATATCACTTGTAGCATTGTGAATGTTATGTTTTTAGTGAGCATCATTCTTTCCAGGTATCTGGCAAAGGTATAATCATACTTTTTTAGTTGTTAAGTTCTTATCGTCAGTTTAGAAACATAACTTTTATTTCTAAAAAAAATGGAAAAACAAGAGCCTAAAACGGTACATCAACATCTATATCCCTTCTAGTACAAGATATAAAAGCTGAGTTTGACTCCGTTCGTAAAACATCTGCCCTTGTATTTGCAACAGTTTGTGGAACTAGTACGGCAGCTAGGGAGGTTTTCATAGCCAATTTACTTCCGCGAGAAAGAATAAGCCTTTTTAATGTATTTTTTTCCGCAGAATCTGAATCTAAAACTTGTTTTTTTGTATAATTGTTCAAAAAACTGTTATTAACAGATTAAATGTTTATAACGCAGTTGAAAACAGTAGGGAGCGTTTTTAAATAAAATAACTAAAGAGTTTAATAACTAAGCTCACTAGAAATGTGCTTGATCAAGAATTTTGAAAAAACGTTGATCAGAGCCAGAGAAATTGCAAATTTAGTGCAAAAAATTTATGTAACGGCGGTTTTCAAAGCTTTTCCGCTTATAACTTGGCTTCACTTTAAGATATGAAGCTTTAACACCTCTAATTTTAAAACTGAAAATCTAAGCTTTAACATAAATTATAGTAGTGACCTAAAATGATGTTGAAAAAAATATTTAATCACTTTAAAGTAATATTTTTTCATGAAAATGAGCTAAGTAATTTGTTTATAAGCATTTTTACCATAGATACATAAAAAGTATTACCATAAATATTTTTGACATTTGTAGTACGATTAAAAACAAACATTTTGTGATATCAAGGATGTATTTAAGCTAACTTTCCTCGGAGATATAACAGTTTTAAGGCGTGCGTGTTGTACGCATGTGGTAGCTGCTCCACGTGGTTACATGAGGCTCGAGAGGGTGGCTTACTGAAAGTGTATCGAGATATTTCTTAAAATTCAATATATTGAGTCTTATGTCCAAATATAAAAGTGTAAATAATAAATACATACCGTAATAATTAAAAAACTACTTAATATGGCAAAAAAATTTTTTTTTTTTAAGTATATTTATTTGTGTATTTACTTATTTTAATAAAATTTTATATAGCAGAATACTAACTTCATTAGTGATTTTTAAAGGAATTTGAATCATTTTTATATTTAAATATGTAAAAAGTTTTATAAAATGGGTTGTAACTTTGCACGATTACTTCTTCAATAATTTTGTATCAGTNATATTTTAAATCCTTAGAACTTTGCGTGGATTAAAAAATAGAAAATCTAGTTTTGCCTTAAAAAAATGATGATTATCTGTCACCACCAATAGCACAACTTGAACCAAATTACAATTGTCAAATATGCAACACTAAACAGTGCAACTAATACATATGCAAATAATACATGCTAAAAAATTTACAATGAAGAAAAAAGTGACTAAAAAATATACAATTATTTTACGCATTAAGTCGTTATGTTTAATATTAACCTTAATTATCTTACACATTAATACATATTTATTATTTATACTCATACATTTTGCCATGAAACTCAATATGTTAAATTTTAAGAAATATCCCGATACACTTTCAGTAAACCACCCTATCGAGCCTCATGTAACCACGTGGAGCAGCTACCACGTGCGTACCATACGCACGCCTTAAAACTGTTATATCTCCGAGGATAATTAGCTTAAATACATCCTTGATATCGCAAAATGTTTGTTTTTAATCGTCCTACAACTGTAAAAAATATTTATAGTAATACTTTTTATGTATCTATGGTAAAAATGCTTATAAACAAATTACTTAGCTCATTTTCATGAAAAAATATTACTTTAAAGTGATTAAATATTTTTTACAACATCATTTTAGGTCACTACTATAATTTATGTTAAAGCTTAGATTTTCAGCTTTAAAATGAGAGGTGTTAAAGCTTCATATCTTAAAGTGAAGCCAAGTTATAAGTGGAAAAGCTTTGAAAACCGCCGTTCGATAAATTTTTTGCACTAAATTTGCAATTTCTCTGGCTCTGATCAACATTTTTTTTTAATTCTTGATCGAGCACATTTCTGGTGAGTTCAGTTATCAAACTGTTTAGTTATTATATTCAAAAATGCTCCCTACTGTTTTCGACTGCGTTATAAACATTTAAACTGTTAATAACAATTATTGAACAATTTTACGAAAATACAAGTTTCAGATTCAGATTCTGTGACCAAAAATACATTGAAAATGCTTACTCTTTCTCGTAAAAGTCAATTGGCTACAAAAACCTCTCTAGCTGCCAGGACGTTTCATAAACATGAGCACTTACGAAATGATCGATAAAATCCACCGTGTGATATTACGTGATAAATGAATTCAATTGCGTAAAGAAGCTAGGATTACACAAGTTTTGATACCATAGTTTTGGTACTATAGTTTCAACTTTTTATGATAAATTAGATATTATACAATATCTCGATACGGATGATGCATTTGCTTTCAGCTGAGAACATACACAACCATGTAATCTTTTCTAAGGATCTTATGGAGCTCATGTGCTCAGGTTAGTTACTTTAGATAAAATATGGTTGCATTAATACACTCCTAAGATAAAACAGCAGATATAACAGTAGATTGCCAAAAGTAAATGTGCTTGAAAGAAGGTAAAGATGGTAAAGTCAGCTAGAAAGATTAGTTACTGTATTTTTAGGATACGCGTGGTATTATTTTTATGAACTATTTGAAGAAAAGAATAGGCAATGACTGGGCAATATCATGCATGATTAATTGGCCAGCTAATAATAAGCATAAAGAAAAAAATTGAAGGAGTAGCCCTCATTTAAAGAAAAAAGTCCTCTTTTCCACGACAAGTGCATACACTTACAGTTTCCATGGCTCCAATTAAGGAATTACAGTTTGAATGAATGAATTATCCACCATTTCTTCAGGATCTGGCCTTAAGGGACTTCTTCTTATTTCTGAATTGAAAAAATAGCTCAGTGGATGATGTTTTATGTCAAATAAAGAGATTATTCATTACACAAATGCTTATTGTAAAAAATTGCCACAATCATATTTTTCTGAAGGCTCACAAAAACTGGAGGGGCTTGTGTTAAAGTGTATTGAGCTAGAAGGATATTATGTTAAAAAATAAGAAAAAATTTACATAACAAATATTGTTTTTCTCTCTTTTTTAAAGAATTTATTCAACTACCCTCTTTATTAAAAGCAATACTATATAACTTTTACATTCGTGTTATTTTTATGCATCATGCTGGTGTCAAGACCAATTATGGAGGTTCATTTAGCTGTAAGTTACATATTTAAGCAGCTTATTACTAAACTCAACCTTTATAGGTAGTTATAGCTAAAACCTTGGCATGACACATCAGATAACATTTTTGGTGACATCTTAGTAAACATTTTGGCTAACATTTTTTGGAAGAACTGTGTTACCTACGAAGTAACGCTTTGACTATTAATCTCTCAAATGTGCAAAATGTGAAATACTATTAAACAAGAGTAACTAATTTTGTAAAAAAAAAAGTATTGCATTTCATGGTAAAAATATTACGAATTTGAAATAAAAAGGAACGAAAATCTTAAAATCATTTCCATTTTCATTAGTGTCTCCTTGATAAGGCATGGCCTTTACAATTCACCATAATTTTTACTTCAAAAAGTATAACTTAGAATAAAATATTTGTTTCCCTAATTAAAAACCAGAGTTTTGTCCTAAGATTGAAATAAAACTTAAATTTCGAAGTAAAAACTGAAATTATTTTTAAATTTCAAGAATGTTCACTGTACAATAACTTCCCCTATCTATTTTTTTAGATTCAATGTTCGAGGAACTAATGACGATGGCCACGTAGCTAATTTTGTTGAATCGGAACAAATCATATATTTAGATAATGAAATATCGTCTTTTATCCAAAATCGAGGTTCTGTTCCATTATTCTGGGAACAACCAGGTATTCAAGTTGGCTCCCATAAAATAAAAATTTCAAGAGGTTTTGAAGTTTCTGCATTAGCTTTCAGTAGACATTTAAGTTTATTGAAAAATTATTACGGCAAACAAGTAATAGTCAACCTCTTAGGGTCAAATTTGATCGGAAGTAAAGAGGGTGAAGCGATGTTGTGCCACTTTTTTCAATCTCATCACTGCAATTCACAACATCAGGATATTCCTCATATCCTTTTTGATTATCATCAAGAATGCAAAAATGGAAATCTAAAAAATCTATTGAAGTTGAAAAATCAAGTATCCAAATATATCGATGATTTCTCTTATTTCCATGCGATTGGAGAAAAAATTGTTAAGTCGCAAACGGGAACTATTCGTACCAATTGCTTGGATTGCCTTGACAGAACTAATTGCGTTCAAACATATTTTGCATTAGAAATATTGAAAAAACAATTGATTTCCTTGAGACTATCTGAAAAACCACAGATTACGTCAAGATTTGAAGAAGTTTTTCGACAAATGTGGGTGAATAATGGGAATGAAATTAGTAAAATATATGCTGGAACTGGAGCCATACAAGGAAATTCAAAAATTATCGATGGAGCACGATCAGCAGCTAGAACAATTCAGAATAATCTTTTAGACTCAAGTAAACAGGAAGCTATTGATATTTTGTTATTCGGTTCAGCATTAAATAGCGAAATTTCTGACCTATCTCGATTGTTATTATATCCGAATATTTTCCATGCTCCGTGTAATATTTTACATGAAATGTGCAAAAGATACAAAGAATATGTTAATACCAAGAAAATCAAGGTAGCTGTTGCAACCTATAATGTAAATGGGGGAAAACATTTCCGAAGCGTCGTTTACAAAGAAGAAACTTTATCGGACTGGTTACTTGATGTTGCAAAAAAATCTGACGGTAAGTATATCATGATTGTGTTTAGTTAAAGTTACATATAATATAGTAACAAAGTACACAAATTTTTCTTATTATTTTAGCAGCATCTAGTCATATACAGATTGATAATGATCCTGTTGATATTTTCGCGATTGGTTTTGAAGAAATTGTAGATCTTAATGCTTCTAACATTGTCGCAGCAAGTACTGAGAATACGAAAGCATGGGCCGATGAACTTCAAAAAGTTATATCAAGAGATTGTGAGTACGTTCTTGTTACCTATCAGCAGTTGGTTGGTGTATGCTTATACATATACATAAGGTCTATACATGCGAATTTCTTAAGAGATGTCGCAGTAGACTGCGTTAAAACGGGGCTTGGTGGAGCAACAGGTAATAAAGGTGCAACTGCGATTCGTTTCGTATTATATTCAACGTCATTTTGTTTCGTTTGTGCCCACTTTGCCGCTGGTCAGTCTCAAGTTAATGAAAGGAATGCAGATTTCGCGGAAATTACAAAAAAAATTATTTTCCCCATGGGAAGAACGTTAAATGATCATGATTATGTATTTTGGTGTGGAGATTTTAATTATAGGGTTGATATGAATAGAGATGAAATGAAAGAATTATTAAAGGAAGATAGACTTGAGGAAATTTTAAAATATGATCAACTCAAAGTAAGTACTCTTATAACAAAACGTTACAATCTTTATTTGAAAGAATGGTGATAACTCTGTTTTTTGTAGAGCGGGTCATTTGTATTAAAAGCTTATATCATTTTTATGATCTTAACACCTCTCATAAAGTATAAAATATTTTAATTACAAATTTATTACTTAAACAATAATTCTTTTGATACCCCTTGAAAAATTTTCATAAGACAAGCCATACGATGTACCTAATTGTAATAAAACTGGACGTAGTTTTAATAGATATCCTTTTTTCATGTTTTATTTAATTTAATAATTCCTTATAAAAATATAAAGTGATTAGAAATTTAGTAAAGTCTTATGCCTGGTCTGAATAATGCAAGTTGTTTATCACGGATAATCCTGTGTATAAGCGAGATAACTGTATTCAAAGTTAACCATGTCCATTAGTAACTACCATTTTAGTAATGTTTAGATCACTATTTAAATTTTTTAACACGTTGAACGCAAGATCAATATGTGTACGTACGATGAATAAGTACTCAAATTAATATCGAAACAACAAAAGGAACATAGCTTTCGCAAGCTGCAAAAAAACAAGTTAATTTTAGTGTTGTAGAAAAAAAAATGATTATGGATATCTTTGTACTGCAGTTAAACAACTCTTGATTTTCCTATATAGTTTATTTTTAAACTAGCATTTGAGTCAGTAAGAACCGTAGATTATTTGGTACACTGTGTATACTGCTGATATTCCTTTTTTAAGTATACGGGGAGGAAGAGAAATCAAATTAGATTATGTTTATATACAAGACAGAGGACTTTACTCATCTGAGTAGCTTATATAGTTACAATAAAATGCAGAGCTTACAATTAAGACAAGAAATTTCTCAGTGTATATATGTATAAAAATATCAGCATTGAGCTATTAAATTGAAATTTAAATAACGTGAGAATAAAATCAGAATGAATAAAAATTAAATAGTTGCAGTAACAGTAATGTAATTCAGTAAAAATAAAACGATTATTTACTACGTTAAGGCAAACTCTCGGTAGCCTTTTAACTAAGAGCGTAAGTGATGGTACAGGTACAATTAATGAGTAACTCATATTATAATTCATACGAACATAATCGATCTAAATTAAATTTAATGAGCACTTCAAACAGCCTGCTGTTTCAGAAACTTAAGTCGTTAAGTACAGTTTATTTAAACGGAGAAAATAAAAAAAACTAATTGTTTTTAAATAAGATAAAAATAGAATATTTTAACAGTAGAAACAGTAATTCTACGGTATACATGGCACAATCATTGCATTAATTCAAAATAAGTCAATTTTCCAACGGAAAACTTGGAAAACTGTATTTCCCCCTTTTGCTTGGCCTATGTTCTTTCGAAAAAAAGCGTTAAGTGCACTTAGTGATTTTTTAGTTGCACAGACCCCTGAAAGCTTATGTGTTAATAATACACAAGAGTCATCAAGTATAATCACATTTCTAGAAGTCATTTGCTCTGCATTTACGTTCTTTTATCTTTGTAAGCGAAGCTCGAGCTGGTGCTATTTTCCAGAGCGAAAATCTCCTTGAGTACATAATGACTTCACAATTTAAATTATTGTGCTTTCTCGTTGGCTTTACATAGTAAATAGGCATCAAGTGTTCTTACTCCTCCATGCCGACGCAAATTCTAAATTTTATGCCACTTACGCCCATTTTTTGGTGTAAGATTAAAATTTTTTCTGACTTTAATAACATTTTATAAATTATTAAAAATACCTGAAAAATCGTCCATGACTTTAACAAACATAGATAGGTTAGAAATCGCCTTACGAATGAATTAATGTAAAAAAGTTATTTTTGACCAAAATGTCACTTAAGGGGATTAGAACGAAAAACATAATTCTTACAAAAGTTTCCAAAAAATTGTAATGTGTTTTCTTTTTTTCTGTTAATAATATATTAAAATTTCAGGAACCGTAGCGTCACTTTTAATGAGAAAAAAAATAGTTAACTCAGGATCTTATACACAGGCTCTTATGAGAAGAATGTTGTCGCGAAACTTACATTTTCACCAATAACTTGGAAATATTTTTTTAAATCTTTTAAAAAACTAGTATGTTATTTTAAATAATAATTAGAATAACATACTTAAATTTCAAGAAACCTGCCGTCACGGTTTGAGAAATACTTTAATTAAAAGTTGGAGTCAAATGCTATTGTATACATTAAACAGTGTACCAAAAATACTCTTCTTTCTTAAGTTGAATAATATCCATTATAATTTAGTTTATTATAATCTAACAGTTACATAAGGAATATCATTGAAAGGTATATTTTTTTTGACAATCTTTTAAAATTTTTTTTGACTCTTCTCATTTAGGATTACAAGTCACAGTAATCAGCAAATCAGATTTACAATGTTATGTCACTGTATGGCTATAATATCCTCCTGATATTGTTACATGTATGTGGGTCCACCAATGTAAGTTGATGGTAAAATATAAAGGTGACTGATTTGATCCCTTTTCAAGATTCTTAGAAGTTTAATTAGGACTGTTAAAAAAGTGACCCACTCTGGATAACATTTAATACGTAAAGCTTTTTGATCATGAAAAAAAATATTCTAATACTTTCAATCATAACATAGGCATGTTAAATAAAAAATCTGCTAAAATTATACGTACAGATTTTTTAAATTATTTTAACCTGTAAAATACTGTTTTTAGTGTGGTACATCAATAATATTAGAAAATTGATGCAAGAATTATTAATATTTAGGTCCTTAAGAGGCCGTCTTAATACAGTAGAATACTGGCTAAATTATTTGAAAAAAGTGACACTCTTACGTTGTCTTTTTTTTACTTTTTTTTTTTTTCTAATGACGCTTAAGAGTAAGCATGGGAGTCAGAAGAGGAGTCTCCTGGAATAATATATTATTCAAGACTAAGCTGACACGTCTACTTTCTTTAAATTTGTGATCGTACGGGCACCCATTATTCATTACACTCTTACAATTTTTTTCCACCTAAAATCTAATTTTCCAGCTGAGCATCTTTAGGAATGTGTCATATAGAATAAAACTACCCAAAATAAAAAACATATGAATTAATAAATAATTAGTTATCGTCTTATAATATATAGTTCTTAAAAATGCTCATTCTGCTCCTCGGGAACAGTGAAGATAGCTGTAGGGTACGATGAGCGCAGGATGATTGAAATAATTCAGTGGTAGGTCAACAATAGTATTCATATTAACTAATTTTTAATGATATTTAACAAACATAAGAAATTTATTCAAAACATGAAATATTTATTTATTAAATCATCGTAAATCTTTTCTTAATCTCATAAATTTTGTGATTAGTACAAATAATTTTATGTCAATATTACAACAATGTTACACTCTAATATTATAAAAATGAAGCTTTATTAAAATGAAATATATACGAAAAAAACCTCTTCAGTCTCGCCAGTTTAATAACGCCTGATTATAGGATTCATAGCAACTGAATTGACAAAAGAATCACTTAGTGTAACAAGTATTTTGAATATTTGAATAAAACTGCATTAATGGTTCTCTCTCGATATTATTGCAAGGCTTCGACGTAGCTATAGAATTAACGTTGGTGATTCTTCTATTCATTGGCTCCTTTTTAATTTTAGTTTTTGGAACTGCCTTCTTTGGATCCCTTTTAATTTTTTTATCTTGAGTAGTACGTAATTCTGCAATGTATTTATCACTGGTAACAACATCAGCTGTATCCCGTTTTCTCCGTTTAATAGGAGGTTTTGGAATCGTATCACTTTTATCTTCTGGTGTGATGGAAACTGGATCATGCATTTGTGTTGCCATTTCCTGTATTGAATACGCAAATCAATGTTAGTAGATAGGCAATGCAGCTTCTAGAACAGCTGTTCCAGTTTCGACGCCGATTAAGAACAGGTAGCCCCTCCCCCTACCACTGACGTTCTTTGCTTGCTACCCCTTGCTAGGTGTTTTAGTGCTGGCTGGCAATGCTTCGTTGGTAATACTTTGCTCAGCGCAAGCGTTCTCAACTTGGTGGGAGGGTTCATGCTGTTGCTCACGTTCTCAACTTCAGGGTGGCTCAAGTTGCTATTTGATATGAGAAATCTTATGCAGCTTGTGCGCACGCGATAGTTTGTACACATTAAAATATTTCCTGTAAGCAAGCACATTGCATGATAATGTCGGATGTGGAGAGATAGGAAAATAATTGTTGAATATTTTTTTATTATTTAACTCAATCAGTTTATTTAAAAAAAAATAATGTACACTTACATACTAGTCTTACAAAGATGCATATCTTACAATAATGAGTTTATTGATATCTTATTCTTGAAATACAGTATATTTCTTACAGCTTTTCATTAGTAACATTATCGTCATCAACATCAACCCATTTCATACTAAAATAAAACTTTTTCATTCGCTTAACATTATTAAGAGCACACATGGAGTTGTAGGCTCTGTTATGGTGTGCGAAAGTAGTAACCAATCTTGGGAGTTCAAACGGTGGATAGTCTGTCATATCAGTGACTTGAAAGCCAAATCTTTCAAGCCCCTTTTGTTTCAGATCTCTTGTAACAAATATCTTTGTAGCATTTTCAAGGTTCTCCTGTTAAATTTTTTCTATTTCTGAATACTTCATTTTTTCTTAGTCTCAGGTAAGTCTGTGATAGCAAAGTTCAAGGTATAAATTTTATGTTTATAATTTTGTGGTAATTTTCGCCAGGTAAAGGGTGCTTGAAAAAGGATTACTTGAGCTTCCGTATCGTTAGCACTGAGCGAAAGGATGGCTAATTCTTTGAGCACATAATCATTACTGGTTTCTTGAAACCTTGCATGACCACAAAATACTTCATGTTAAGCTATTACAATACTTGATTTGATTTTTTTATTTTTTGATAACCTTCAGTTTTGGGACAAAAACCTGTGTAAGTAAAATACTTGTCGACGAGGTTTTTCAGCCCAACTTTCGTGTTTCTATCATCATCATCCTTAGTTGATATTTTTTGATACTTAAAATTAGTTGTAAAATGGCTTGTACATGGTTTAAGCGACACATTGATTAAAGTGTAACTTATAAACGAATTAATTTGTCGAACAATTTCACAGTCTTTATCTTTCGATTGTCCCACAGATTTTGGTTTTTTCAACCTTCACGTCTTTCTTGTAATTTCTCTTGATAAATTTTTCTCACTCTTCTTGTCGTCGTTTATTTTCTGCTTCATTTTTACTCCAGCTGTTGCTTAGACCCTTACCCATGATGGTCGAAAATAAACTGGTGCTAGCAAACCCATGAATCGGCTCCTACGTGAGTTTCTTGACATCCCCACTTATTGGACTATACTAAACGATACGATCATACAAAATTAAGCAATAAGCTGACGTTTTGACTGGAAAATCGGTGTGTGACTCAAATTCTAGCCCGACCTCTACTGGAGCATTTTTTAATGTCTCATTTTATTTGGAACAATCGAGGACGAATAAAGGTATTCAATTGAGAAAATGATGTTTGCCTAATGAAGGTGCGCATTCCATACCATAATATGAATTTTGAAAATGAGCATACATATTATATAGTAATGCATACTGATTACGCGTTATATCGAGATTAAGATCTCCGTAAGTATAATATTGTGAATTTAAATAGAGTTTCACATTTCTTATGTTGCAGTGATCAAACATACTACCGCTTACATTTTTCTGATTTTTATGGTTAGTTTAAAAGGATAAAATAACGTAACGTGGCTTTTCCAACTGATTAGATGTTTTAACTGTCCATGTATGTTTAGATGTGCTAGGTGAGATGGGATACTCATATAATTCCCAAGTTCGAAAGCTCATGGATACAAACTTATCTTTTCGCAGATAATTAAATAAACGAATTGTAGGAGAATCTAGCATGACTACATAGGGCATAAGCCACTCAAGCTTTATCATGACTATTTTAAAGTCTTTCCAAGTTTCTGCTGCCACGGGATCAGTAGCATTGGCATTAAGAGGAGCTTGCAACACGGCATTTACATCATTTCTTGCTCTTGTAAGTATAAGCTCACATTTTACATTATCAGTTACTGCTGTACTTTCATTCACTCTGACCAATCTTCCATAAATATGTAGAGAACTTCTGGATGGTAGGAGACAAATATCTTGATGTTAAATTGAAATACGATCTTCACCACTGCTACCATATGTTGATAATGCATACAGCTGATGAGCATGAATCTTATAGTGCGCAATAGATTCACCAAATGCGACTGAAGATTAAATACTTAGAATCTCGTCCATTTTGTATACAAAAAAAAATATCCAACTTATTTTCCACCAGGGTTTCTTATTTTTAGACCGAGACTTTTTATAAACTGTTTGTTTTAATGAGTTAGTTTTTGACATGTTGGTTATTTTCTTAGATGTCTCGACACTTTGACGGACTGTTTTCTCTAATGTCGCAACGCTTTGAGAGCTCCTTTTTGACTGAGCGCTGGAGTGCATATTGAGCTGCCTGCTTGATACGTTTAATTATAAATGATACCCATTGTGAAGAGGGTTTTATATGCAATCTTAGAGTTATAACTTCTCCACGAAAATTGACTAAATCACCATCTTGGTTGGTTTAGAATAGTTATAGGTAAGTCTGAAATATGAGTGTTATTCTTTTTTAGAACTCTCTGAGTGAAACCTAATAGACAGCCTATAGAATCTTTAGGTCTAAAATCAATGGTATGGCTGCACTTGATAACACTTCGGAGCGTATTATTATTCGGCTTAATATCAAGAGTTATGTTGCGGGGTTGTTATACCTGAATCAAAAATTCCCTAATATCTTTAATCTCATACTTGCTGGTTAGTAATACAACAACGTCTTTGTTGACATAAAATTTATTAAAATTTTCATCGATACTTGAAACTGAGTTGGATGACAAAAGTTCTACTTAGCCAAGAACGTAGCCATGTTTTGGAGATAATTCAATTGGTGAGAAATACTGTGCTTCTGAAATAGAAGAAGTACCAGAGAGGCTGAGTGTTAATGCTTCTTCCATGGTTGTCAAAGTGTAACTAAGGAGTTTTTCTTCATGTTATAAAGTTATATTTTTTTTAAAAAAAACTTTAAACAGGAATGACCGTAGTTAAACAAATTAAATTTTTAATAACGCTTATAATCATATTTCACTTTACTAACTTTTAGATGTAACATAAAGTCGGTAGATAGTTGCGGATTTCCAGAACTGTTAAAATATACAACATTATATTACCGCATTTTCGATAAGCCATCCAGTGGGTTCCAGGTCCATGCTTATCATAAAAATTTACTATTGCTGTTCCAGAAAACCACGGGCCGTCAGCAGGTAAGTTGTTTCTCATAAACACTTCACGAAAATACAAAATTTTTAAGGTTTCAGAATATTTCATTAAATCAATGTTGGTCAGAGCTCGATCAGGTATCATTACTGCTTTGAAATTTTTTTTTTTTCTTCCTTAACCTTTCCCAGCAAAAGGATTTAAATAGACTCTTAAACCAGTTTTATGCGGTTTAAGATGCAGACCTTTTTTAATGGCAATAGCTTCCATGGTTTGATTATGCCTCCGACTCTCTGCTAGCTTGTTCTTGGCTGACGTAGCAACATTAATGCTCTTGATAATTCCAGCTATTCCATTGACTATATCATCGGTTGCACTCAAACCAGCAAATAAGGAAATCAGAGGTAGAGCTTTGCCAATTTGATTAGAAAAGTGTAAAATGCGAGGAATTTTAACATGCTTTTTACCACTACATTGTTTAAGTGCAGTATGAGCACCTTTCAGAGCACTAATAATGACATCTTGAGATTTTTTGCTTTTGGCCGTTATGTGTCGTGAAGCAGCTTTAATAATTACACTTAAAGCACAACATTGTTTTTTTAAACAACTCTTCTTTCTTTTTCTTTTGTTAATACCTTGTTTTTTCTTCTTCATCCTCTTCTTTAGCCCTTTACCAAATTAACTTTTAAGCTTCATAGCGCCAGTCACAAAGGTAGTTGCTGCTTTTTCACTAATACTTAAATCTGAAGCTTTAACTCTTTGCCAAGCCTTATCAGCTAAAATTTTATCTGCTTTGTGTCTGGTTTTTAAATCTTGTCAATTTTTTGAGTATGCTATATCATGCTCTTTACACGTGGCGTCCAGTGAATTAACTTCTGAATCTCCTCTCGCAAGACGCTTAGCAAGCTTAGTACCTAGACCACAATACTGATATCTAAGCAAATGAAGCTCTACTTGTAAAGAATTTATGATTTTATTTACAAGACCTTGTCCACTCTTACGATGCATGATAATGATGATGCATGATGATGATGATAAGTCTTCAGAGGTTGGATCATGACTAAGCGTTCGAGAAAATAAATAATGTATTTACAGTAGATAAATTTGTTGCAATAAAGAATCAAAAATATAAAAGCGTTATACTATTTAATTAAAAGATTAGTTGTAACCCATTCATTATACAGAAGACGTGAAATTCGAAGAACAGTCCGTAAAATTACAAGTTCCAAATTTTCACACTATTATAAAACAAGAAAAGCATTCGAATCGACATAGTAAACTACTCTCCGATAGTATTCGCAATCTACGTTGCGGCCCATCTAACTGTGGAAAAACCAACAGCTTATTGGCTTTAATTGTGCATCCTAATAGAGTCGAGTTTGAAAATGTGTACATGTATTATAAGTTGCTGCATCAACCAAAAAACAAGTTTTTAAAAGATTTATTGGAGCCTATAAAGGGTGTGAAATACTTACCTTTCAGGGAACACGAAACTGTAGTCTCGCCAGATGATGCTTTACCAAATTCTATAACGATTTTTGATGATATAGCTTGTTTTTTAACGAAATAATGTAAAGGATTTTTTCTGTATGGGTAGACACGAAAATATTGACTGCTTCTACCTTTGTCAGCCATATGCTTAAGTATCGAAGTATCTTGTTAGGGATAAAGTTAATTTTTTAGTTTCATTCCGTTAAAATGAAGGTAACTTTAGGCATGTATATAATGATCATGTAAACTCAGACATGCTATACATTCAATTAAAAAATTTATGCTCTTATAGCTGGAATGATGATAAACATGGGTTCGTCGTTATAAGCAAGGATAGGTAAATAAATAATGGTCGATACAGAAAAGGCTTTGATAATTTTATCGTACATTTAGGACATACCTAGCGTAATCATTACAGTCTGTTGCAAGATATTGGATCATCATCATCATGTATCATTAAGAAAAAGACGTCTTACGCCAGTTAGTGAAGGCGCGAGAGGTGGTTATAGAAAAGTACAGACTGTTGAAGTTTGAAAAAAATGAAGCTGAAAAATTACTTAGTGAAACTTTCAAACCATCAACAGACTCTTTAGTGGAAATTGTTGCGGAAATAAAAAAAATAAAAATAATAGTAATAATTACGTTACTCACAATTATTTTTACAATTTAAACGATAAAGAAAGTAATAAAGTTGATAAAGTGAATCAACAAAAAAGAGAAAAGTTCAGTGAAGGTGTTTTAACATTCGAGTCTGCCATTATTGAAAGTGATGATGATAATGATGATGACACTGATTTAAATGACACTATTCGAGATAAATCTCTTGATTCTATTCGTCAGTAAAAATTTATCAAATAATGTTTAGTTACAAATACTTGATCAGAATCAGAAAGATTTATTAGATTTAAAGTATGGAGTACGAAAGGAAAATGAGATGTACAAGCTTGGTGATTCGCGAATAGACTTTGAAAATAATCGTATCAAAATGAATGATTTCAATTTCCCAATGACTCCTGGAATAATGGAGCTACTTATCAAAAAGCATCCTAATGAATCTCTGTTGACACGAGAGGATTTTGAAAAATACTATATAATATTACAAACTTCAAGTGTTCATAGAAAAGGGTTCAAAAAAACGGAGCTATACGAACTCATAATAGTAATAAGTTTAGTAGAATTATTGCTCCAATGTTTGATCTTGCGGTTCGTAAAAAAGATGGATCGTTGCCACCTCATTATAAAACTACTCAAATAACGCAACGAGTAGATTATATACATTAGGATGATCGTAATGAGCTAGTAGATCGTTTACGCTTATTAACAGCTTAAAAGTCAGCAGAAACACAAGTCTTGACAATGAAATTTTATCAATCATCGAAAAGCTTTGTGGAAGAGAGTCTATATGTTGATGTGCACAATTTTTTCTTTCGTATCAAAATGGGTGTCGATGTATTCGGTTGAAAACTAGGTAAAACCGAAGGCGGTAGCCGAGGTCCTCCTGGTATTGGATAAAAACTTACAACAGATGGGCAGTATAATTTAGATAACAAATGACTGTTATATGTTGGAGCACCGAAACAGCCTTAAGACGCAGTAAATTATGCTTACTTTATTGAAGTAATTAAAAGACTTGAAAAATAAATAGATAGCTTTCAAATTCTTATGTTCAACTTACAAACAAAATTCTCATTTATTCAAAGTGATTTAAAAATCTTAAACCTAGACAGTTAATACATCGAGCAAATCGTTGATGAACTGCATAAGGCAGCTAGGCGTTATTATCCTCGTCAAAAATTCAGCATACGTGGTTTAGATGAGACTTGACAAGCAGACCTTGTAGAGATGCAGCCTTACGCTCGTGAAAACAATGGGTATCGGTATATGCTCACTGTAATAAATATTTTCTCAAAGTATGCATGGGCTGTACCTGTCAACAAGAAAACCATCGAAGAACTAACCTGCAGCAATGCATTTGATATTGAAAAAAGGACGGGTACCAATAAACATGCAAGCTGATCGTGGCAAAGAATTCTATAATGCGAACTTTTGAAATCTAATGTAAAAATATATTTAAACAAATTTATACTCAACTTATAGCAATCTCAAAGCTTTTATATGTGAGCGGTTAAATCGTACTTTAAAAAATTTTATGTCGAAAAAATTTAGTTTGCATGGCAACTATAAATATGTAAATTTTTCACAAACGTTAATTTAATTTTAAAATAATAGAAAACATCAAACGATTGCTTTCAAACCGAAAAATGTTGTTACTGAAAATGAAGTTCAAGTCATGAAAAAATTTAAAAAATATTTAAAAATAGCAGTAATTCTAAACCTGGATTTAAAGTTGGTGATAAAGTGCGAGTGAGCAAAACTAAACAAGTATTTGAAAAAGGGTATACACCAAATTGGTCAACAAAAGTATTTATAATCAAGCGAGTTGCAGCAACAAATCCAACAATGTATCATTCTAAAGATTATCAAGATCAACCCATTTCTGGAGGTTTGTATAATCAACAACTGCAGAAAACAAAGTATCCTGATACATTCCTTGCAGAGAATATCCTTTCATGATGTGGAAATCAAGTTTTTGTTTAATGGTTGGGCTTTAACACTGCTTATAACAGCTGGATTCATAAGAATAAATTATCTGTTTAGCGAAAAGGTTTTTTTATAACATGCTTGTAGTTCATGAGTGTGTAGGTAAATAGATATAATATTCACTTATTGTAATTGAAAATTCCTTTTTTTAGTAATTAAATTAAAAAATTTTAAACATAGTAAGATAAGCACTATTTGAAATTGCTACTATCTTTTTTTTAATGTATACTATTCAACACCTACCGAAATCTGATACCATACCGCTTTTAACTTCGGTCTCGGAATACTTCCCTTACACAATTAATATTATCAATAGTTAGTTGACCCAGTCAACTACCATCTTATTATGTACTTTTGTAATTGGGCCTGTTGACTCGTTGATTAGATAAGTGAGTATATGGATAACATTCGAATGAATACTTGAATTTTATAAGAATGATTTATTATTATTTTTCTTACAAACATTATGCATATGAAAATTACACATTTTTTTCATCATATAATACAAACAATTTATACTTATTAACAACTTTTAATAGTTCATAAAAAATTGTAACATTGTCTAAAATTGCTGTAGATACTTCACTCGGAAGAAACATTTAAAACGTATTATTTAATTCAGCAATTTTTTTTTGTCTGAACCTAATATTTGCTTTTTTCAGCTTAGTTACCATATAAGTTGGGCCCTGAATTATCTCATTCAGTTTTTTAGTGGGTAGAAAGCCACTGCTGAAAATTTAGTTGATTGTAGCTAAATTCATCTGTATTATAAAAAAAAACATTGTATTTCGCATAGGTACAAATAATAATTTTATCAGGTAATAGTAGTTAAGAGTATTTTACACTTAAAAAAAAATCATGCATATTTTTTCTATAGATAGTCAAAAAACTCAGAAAAAAATTGAAACGTTATCAGAAATATGACCAGTTAGTTTAAGTTATAACACATATTGTTGAAAATACAAAAGACAAATCAGCGTACAAACTTCAAAAAAGTTTTTTTGGTCTCTTATTTGTTTGATCTTCTGCTTCTTGATATTCTCTCTTACTAGATTACTGCCGCAATTGTATAATTGTACTCGTTTGCTGACGATGACACTCAACTTGCTGTTGATCTGGGATACTTGCTCTTGATGATTCCGTTGCGAGGCTGAGCACTTGCTGGTGACGGTGGCAGGTGAGGCTTATTGTCGTCAATGAACCTGATAGAATGAATTCAAGGCTCTTAAACAGCTCCTGATGCGTAGATTTTGTCCTCACTCTTGGTCCTTGGTCCACTCCCGATGCGGAGATACTGCCTCCAATCTTCAGTCTTTGGGCCGCTTCTGATGTGAAAACGCTCCGCTCTCTCCATGTGTTGATGCTGCCCCCACTCTTAGATCACCTGAGCTCTCTCTCATATTATCTACTGCTGACTCCATTTCTTCCTCCAACTGCATTGGTGTTTGCTCAGTACTACATGTCTCAATCTTTCTCATGGTATCTACATGATAATAACTCCGAGGGTGAGTATCCATTATGTTTGCACGAATATACCGTTTGTTATCATGTGCACTAAGTACAATTTTTAATTCTGTTTCAGTAAAAATTTCATGTTTGCGAGATCTAATATTTCGCTGTTCAAGAAAGATGCTAGTATTTTCTCGTAAACATTTGATGTAATCATAGAAAGTTAATGTTGCTTTCACTACTGAACTTTTGACACCTTTTGCTTTCTTCAAAGGCTTTTGATCCTGTATTTTTATACTATACATTTTATTGCGATGTCCTACAAATTCTAGCATAATTTTTCCATTGCATTCATCTTTTATTAATCCTTTTTTTTTATATTATCACGAGGCATGTTAAACCGATTCTTAATCTCATAATCCCATGTATCAAATTCTTGAATATTATCACCCATTACATTAAATATTTTAATATTAGTCACTTCGTATATAAGACTATCTGTATCCGTATACAAAAGTTTGCTCTGATTTTCAAAAAGACTGTACATAAAACCATAGTGAAATTTGTAGACTAATGTTTTAGATAAGTCCAAAACACTAAGACCTACGTATATTGACCTTCTAATACAAATTTCACTACGTAATAACTGTATGGCTACTAGTTCGTTGTTAAAAATATCGCAGCTACGGAAATTGGTCTGGAAATTAGCGCTTCTGCACCGTAACGAACTTTCTATTTACTTACAAGCTTCACATCAACTCGTTTGATGACTTATAGTATATAAGTCTATATACTTGTTTAACCATGGACTTTAATTAAATTGTAAGATACGACGAGCTTTTATTACACTGAGACCATGACTTATTGCCTGCTTTACAGCACGATAGTGAATTATATCTGTTCTTATCATGTAGAGTGGTCATTAATTTGGTCTGTTTTGAGTTTGGTCGTGATGTGTGTTTGGCACAAAAAGGTAAGTCCTTATGAGCATCATTGAGGTTTTTAGGATTTTAGATGTCCACTTCAAAAATGTAACCGATTTTAGAATCATCAGCAACTGTTAAAATATTTAACCGCTCAATATTCTCAACCCATTGAAAGCCACTTTGTGGTAAATATTGCGTCATTGCCCAAC